>WSYH01005220.1:0-46246 GCA_036426205.1 Ascaphus truei | reverse complement strand
GGATGTCTTAAAGTTATAGAGGTCAAGTCTGTTGGGAATCGGTCTACCATCCACAGAATGACGGTATTGTGGAAAGATTTAACGAACTCGAAAGGTATGCTGAGGAAATTGTGATTCAGAGAAGAAGCCTGGGATGAACTTCTCCCTTTTCTGCTGTTGCTGTGCGCGGAAGTTCCCAGGCCTCACGGGAGATCTGCTCATTTGAATTGCTCTATGGCCGCCAAACACCGGGGTATCTTAGAACCTCTAAAGGAATCCTGGAGGAACACAGCGGTCCCCTTCTAAGATACCCTGCAATATGTACTAGACCCTTAGGAAGCGCCTAGATGTGTCGGCATTTTGCCAGGGAGAATAGTAGATCGCCCAGGAAAGTCAGGAGAGACATTACAATCAGAATGCTCGCATGAGAGTGTTTCACCCAGGAGTCAGGATAATGTTATTGTACCCAGTTGCGAGAGATAAACTCCTGGCCAAAGGCAGGGCCCATTCGAAGACTCCGCCGTAGGGTGATGTGGATACGAGATGCTCAACCAGGGGTCCAGGAAGGGTAAACAAGAATTGACCATGTGAACTTGCTGAAAACCCTGGAGATGCATCGGTCTCCATTCATCCACCGGGTTGGAGAGGAGAGAGGAGGAAACGGACTTGGGTCCTCAGCCTCACGGGAGAACATCATTGAGTGACGATATAAAATCCCAATGGGTAAACAGTGTCCTCGAACAAAAAGGGGACTAGTTAGCAATAATACACCATTCCATGATGTTTTCTGACTTACCAGGACAAACAACTTAATTTCCCATGCAATGGAGACAAGCAACTGGGGAAAAAAAAAGTACATTCCCGTCCTTATAGGTTGCCTGAAATCGTAGCTCTGGTAGAGAAGGAGAGTACAAGAAATGTTACACCTGGGAGTGCTTGAGGAATCATGCAGGGTGGTGTAGTCCCTAATTATGATCATAAACCCGATGGGAGGTAAGATTGTGTGTGGACCTCCGAAAGGTCAATGCCAGGTATCCAAGTTGACGATATCCGATGCCAAGGGTGGACAAACTAAATGCCGCCCTTGGTAACGGGAATATATATCCACGCTGGACGACAAAAGGCTACTGTCAAATACCTTAGGGAAAAAGTCAAATGCAAAAACAGCCTTTGCCACTCAATGGGTTTATACCAGTTTGTGAACAATGCCATTGACTGAATGGAAGCCCCAGCCACATTTCCGAGATCATGGATAAGGTACTGAGGCCCCCATAGCGATATTATGCCACAGCCTACATAGATGACATTGTCATTTATCGGAAACACTGGCGGGCCCATCTAAAGAGGCTGAAAGCGGTCATCAAAATCTCTAAGAGAGGCAGGGTCACAAGCCAACCCTTAAGAAATGTTGAATGGGTAAGGCGGAAACTAAATACTTAGGGTATGCAGTGGGAGGTGGGAAAAAAGTAAGGCCACTAGCGACAACGGTAGTTGCCTATGAAAGAAGTTCCGACCCCCCAAACAAAAAACGCAGGTACGCTCTCTGCGGTTTAAAAGGGTACTACCGGCTGGTTCATCCCCAACTATTCGGAAGTTGGCAGCCCCTTTACGGAACTCACAAAAAAGTGTGCCCCTCTCACAAGTGGGATGGTCAAGGGATTGTCAAAGAGCCTGTGAGGACCTTAAAAAAGGTGTCTATACGAGGATCCATCCTTAGAAGCCCGGACTTCAACAGACCTTTTATAGTGCAAAAAGATGCATCAGAGAAGGGCTGGCGGCAGTGTTTGTCCACAACAGTTTGAGGGAGTTTGAACACCCTATCACTTTTCTGAGTGGAAATTGTTCCCGAGGCCAAAAAAAACTACTCAGTGATTGAGAAAGAGTGCATCGCAGTAAAGGGCCCCAATCGAGGCTTGAGGCATTACTGGCAGAGTCCATTTACTTTGGGAGGATCATGGGCTCACTGAAGGTGGTGTTAAATAGTATGAAGGATTCAAATGCTAGGTTGACTAGGTGGTAATGGCCCTCCAACCCTTTTCAATTGACATCAGCACAGGCCGGGAAAGATACACGCAAATGTGATTTCTTTCTAGAGAAGGGGGATTGTCGGGCTTCAGCCGTGTGTAGCCCAGACCACACATAACAGGGGGAGGAATGTGACAGTGGTAAATAAAAGCCACCATCTATATGCCTGGAAAACTATGTCTTGTCGGAAGTGCAGCACTGACTAGGTTAACTTCAGCTGGGAACCTCAGGACAATTATTGGATCCCAGTGCCTAAAAAAAAAAAATCCAAAAAAACGGGGGTGTGTTAAAAACCCAGACTGTAGACACAGGGTGATGGCTGTGAGGAGAAGGAGAGAGTAAGCCTACTGAAGAGATTACTGATACAAGGTTCTGTTATCAAAAGTAGGAGAACGATGATGAACTGTCTGTCTCCTGCAAGAAAAAGGGTAACTGCATTATTTTTAGACTGTCTCTGCTAAAGAGAAGAAATGTTTATTTTGTCTGCCTGAAGAAAAAGCCATTCTTTTCTCTGTCTACTGCAAGAAAATGCCATTTCTTTTATCTTGTTGCTGAAGAAAAAAGGGGCAATTTTCTTTTCTCTTGTTGATGCTGAGAAGCTATTTTTGTGTTTTGTGTGTGCTGTATATATTTAAGGCTAAATAAATAAGACCTTGTCAACGAAACCCGGAGTGGTAGTTGCATGTACCCTGACAACAAAGCCACCAAATCTTCAATGTCTTTGCGCATGCCTTGACACCAGATGGTGCGCTCCAACAGTCCAATGTTCTCCTGGTGCAAGATGACCAGCCTGGTCATGAAGCAAGACCCCATTCCATCACATTTCTATGGATAAAGTTCGTTGGAGTGAACAGAGTCCTTTGGAAACCTTGAGGCTACAGGATGATGTTAGTTGAGCCCTGGGAATGGGTGGGTAAGGCCGTCAAGGTGTGGCAGGCCAAAATTCATTGCGGGAGGAAGTATAGTCTGTTGATGATCCTTGCTCTGTCCGCGACCAGGATTGTTGGATAGTGCACCGGCTTTACGTTTTTGGAACCAGGAATATATGATATAAAAAGTAAAACGGCGTTGAAAAATAGGACACGTGGCCTGTTGTGACCCCAAGACGACGCGCACATTCAATGTCGAGTAGATAGAGTAGAGTAGGAAGATTTGTGGTCAGTTAGGATAGTTTGATGGTGTCTCAGTACCCTCGAGAAGGTGTTGTCGACATTCTTCTAAGGCCATCTTTATTGCGAGGGTCGCGGTTTCCGATATCGTAGTTCCTCTCGCCAGAAGAATTTTTTTTGGGAAAAAAACGCACATGGATGGAAGGCGGGGCTGTGGTTTTTCCTCTCTGAGGGACAGTATGCCCCAACTCCTACGTCGGAGGAGTCCACTTCCGCGTAAAAAGGTAAACCTGGATCTGGTTTACCAAGATGGGAGCAGACGAAAAGGGTTCTTTAATTTTTCAAACGCTCTGGAGGCTTCGGGATTCCAAGGTGTTGGATCCGCCCCTTTTTGGGTTTTAAAGCCGTAATGGGTGCCACTATAGAGGAGAAGTTTTGATAACCGACGAGAGTAATTTGCGAACCCAAGAAATCTGGCAGGCTTTAAGAGATAATGACACGCCAGTCCAAATGCTTTGACATTGCGGGATCATGGCGAGTCCGTGCTACTGTCTGAAAATAATGTAACCGAGGAAGGAGGTGAAGACTAATGAAAGTGATTTCTCAAGTTTGGCAAAGAGTTATTCTCCCGGATAGCATTTTGAAGAACTTGTTTAAAATGTACTGGATGTTCTGAATGTCTTGGAGTAGATTAAAATGTAATCCGGTACACGATTACATGTTGGTCTAAGAGGTCCCTGAAGATTTTCATTAATGAAGTCTGAAATACAAGCGGCGGCATTCCACAGACCAAACGGCATTCACTAGGTAATCGTTAGTGCCCATCTACGGTATTGAAGGCCATCTTCCACTCATCTGCACCTAGTAGATCCAACTTGGTAAAGATGTTGGCGCTTGTAGTCGATCGAACAGTGCGGAGATTAATGGGAGAGATAAACGATTCTTTACGTAATCTTGTTGAGGCAACGAATAGTCAATACAAGGGAGGAGGAAGCCATCCTTCTTTTTACAAAAAAGAGCCTGCGCCAGCAGGTGAGGAATAGTTCAAAAGAAAAACCCTTGAATTCCCTGAATGTGTCTTTAATAGCTTTAGTCTCAGGCAGAGGAGACAGGGATAGGAGCAACTCTAGGCGGAATGGCACCGGGCAACAAATCGATGCGGGCAGGCAGTCAACGGCGATGCGGTTGGAAGTCTCTGCTTGCTGTTTGTTGAACACCATTCGGAAGTTTTCGTTATTCTGACTGGACGTTTTGTACTCTGTCTGATCAGGGACAGATATGACCGCCAAAGTTTTAAGGGGTTGGGTAAGCAATGCTTCGACATTGAGGGCTCCAGCGGATAGGCAACGGGGGGGGACTCCGTCCAGTCGATTAGGCGGTTGTGTGCCCGCAGACACGAGCCCCAGTGTGACTCTGACCCTATCGGGCTATGGAAATGGGGTCAATGTATAGTCCGGAGTGAGATCCCGGTCAAAATCTGGATGGATACAGTCTGGATGGTAGATGAAGCGGTTTGCAGCGGACGGCCATTTATCGCTTCGAGAGCACGGGACGATCCTTAACGTACCAAGGTATCAGTGTCTCTCCGCGGGGGGAAAAAAATCTTGGTAAATAAAGGTTACCGACCCGAGTCAGAAACCACTGTTCGTGACACGGTAAGATTTTTTTTTGCTACTCCCCGGGGAAATGGTGATGGGGAGGTTGATCCTGCGGAAGGTGCAAGGGTGGTACGAGGAGGATGCTGGTGCCCGGCGTGTTTACTCCCACTTTTACGAGTGTGGAGTTTCCCGGTCTCAGCGGGGCAGGTAGCCAGTAAGGTGCCCATTGTTTCCCGCCAGTATAGGCATAGACCTGCGCGTCGTCTGCGCTGACTTAAACCAAACGAAAGGCCTGGTCCCTCTAGTTGCCTAGAGGTTCATCTAGCTTGGTGCATTAAGAGGAAACAAAGTCAGCTTGAGTAATTACCAGGAAGAAGGAGGTAAATCCAGGGGTTTGCAACAGGACTGGTATCGCAGGGAGCAGTCCCAAAGCAGCGGAGCGGCGAGGATTAGGAGCCTTATCTCTTAGTTATACTGGTCAAAAGACAGGGATATTCATGAAGGATCTTTGATCTGCGGCCAGTGCACAGGATTTAAGTTTCCCAGGCACAGGGGCCAGGGCAGGAACATAGGAGATCATAGTCGTTTTAAATCCCTAAGGTGCGGGGCTTAATCCGGAGTTTAAGGGCTCTGTCCCAGACGGGGGTTAGGCCAAAAAACCAGGGGCGGGTTTCAGGCGGAGGTTAGTCTCTCAAAATATATACTGATTCTTCAGACAGGGGCTGATTTACAGACTGGGACGGTTTTCACAGAGGACCAAATTCAGAGGGAACGGCTAACCCCACATCAGCGGGTCCGACGAGTTTGTGAGGCTGGACTAGTGTCACGCTGCGCTCACCACAAACAGACCTGGACCGCGGGGTGAGGTGGGGAGGTATAAAACCGCCGCCCTACAACCACGGAGCCAGGTCCGGGAATGCGTTGTCCGAGTCGTGGAGCTGTGTCCGGGCAGGAGAGTTCGGGGAGGAAAGCCTGTTTGGTACTTGCCGTGATTCCGGGGGTGGAGACGAGAGAATCGTCGTATCAGAAGCCGTGATCGAGGAGAGGAGGGAGAAGAATCATCCGTTATCGAAGCGTGATCAAGGATAGAGAGAGCAGGGGTCTAATAAGAAGCCGAGTCCAGGGGTAGAGAAGAGCAGGTCAGGTACAAGCAGGGGTCACACACGAGTCAGGCAAAGGCACAGGAAACAGACAGATCCATGAAGCAGCAAGCACAGCACAAGAGTGTTTATATCAGCAACGTGGAAAGTGAAACAGGAGGTATTTAAAGGGGAAGCACCAATCAGGAACTAGCAGATGATGACCTCACCACATTAGCCACGAGCCGATAGGTTAGTGCAGGATTGGCTACGGTGTAACACAGATGATGTGCAGTGTTCGGTTGGCATGCGGAATGCGGACGTGCGCGCGTACGAGGGTGGAGTGCGACGCCGAGTGGGTGATGTGGTGATACGCGGGAGCGCGCCTCCGCGGATGAAGAATTGAGCAGTTCGTGGTGCGCACCGATAGTGGTTGTGAATGTCAGAGGTCAGCCGCGCCATGACGCGTGCTGGGGGGCAGAGCCTGGAAGCGATCCGACAGTATATCAGAGAGGCGGTCGGCCGAGGCTTGAAACCATGAAGTTAGCTAGGAGACCCCATGCTATGTACACTAGTTATATAATGTAGATTTATACAGCGATTGCATGTAAGAGACGTGCATGGAACATAGTGTGCTTTACAAGTTTAAGAGTGAAAGGGGGGGAAGAGCTGCGACGATCTGGCATATTTTTGCTCGGCATCGGAACAAGATGCCCTGAACTTGTAGTGAATCGGCTTTGGCTACACTTTTTACCGGCAAGCAAAATTTTTCCAATCGGCGCTGCAAAAACAAAGAGCTTAGTGCATTGCCCAAATGTCTCTAACCTATTCAAAATATCTCCATCTCTCCTTCCTTCACCACTTCTTGTTCACATGAACGATTTCTTACCTGAACCATCTGCACTACACAGATACATCCCCTGCACTTTAAAACACACCCATACCAAATCATCCTACACATTCTCTTTCTTTCCATATTTTCCTCCTTGCTTCTGGGGATATCTCTCCCATCCTTGTCCCCTACTTATTCCTACATGCTTGCGCCCTGCCTGCCAAATACACGGTTACTCCTTCTGCTGTCAACCCCTCAACATCATACCCATCCCTTCCACCCTCCCTCCTTGTTCCATTTTTGCTGCCTGTGCCGCCTCCCTTTCAAATAAGTCCTCTATGTGCATGACTTCTTTCTCTCTCACTCTTGCTCCATTTTATGACCGAGACCTGGGCTCACTCAGTCTGATTATGCTCTGGAAGCTGCCCCTCTCTTATGGTGGACCTTCTTTCCCAGACAAAATCAGGAACTCAAAGCCATTGAGCTTAGTGCAAGCCCCTGAGTACCATATGTAGAATGCAGGAGATTAGTTTTTGGTTTTCTCTAAATTCCACTTTTTTGGGTGATTTGAAATGTCGGCCACATCATATAACTATCCTGCTTGGATAAAATATCGTATTTAGTGTCTAGAATTGAAACTGATGACATCTCTTTGGAAGATGCAGATGTGTATGCTTCTTTTATTTAAAGTTTATGATCATGTTGTAATTATGTTGAGTATGTATTTCACCGTAAGACTGATCAGAATCTCGTTTTTTTGGCTAATCCATTGGCTAAACATGGACCAATCACGGCGTGAGCTGAGTTTACTGGTAGCCCATCAGGGGTCGTATCGTGCTATTTAGACTATGGCGAAAGAAGCCGCCCTGCTCGAAGTCACCCCCTGCACTACATGACACCCAAGATTCTCTCGAAATAGAAAGTTTGAGCGCGACGCGAAACTGGAAGAGTGACCGCCGAGAGATCAGAGACAGATGGGGGTGAGAAACCTGGGAGCAGGATCGCTTGTTTATGTGCCTGTGATATATTTTGATGATGTAAGCATACACTTATGTTTAATAGAGTAGGCATACCAGTTCGCACTGTGTTGGGTTTATCGTTTTCCTATACATGTACAGTATGGTCATCCATCTATTATCCTGAGTGACATCCGTCACAGAAGAGGTCTGATCCCCAAGATATCTCACCACAGAGAGAGGTTGGATTATTACCACATCCCACTGCATTATAACTGCCATAGTTTGGGCAACATGCCTTATATAATGAGGAGAATGTGAGTCTGCTTCTAAAGAAGCCTTCAGAAATTGAATATCACATTAGAGAGACGTTGTTGCCACTATATTGTTTTTTAAAATATTTTTTCATATTACACTGATCGACTTGCGTCCCTTCAATCTCCAAATTGAACTCAGATAGTAGCGTGCCCAGTGGAAGAACATGTATCGAGACTGACAGTGCCTCCGGTAGTCGGCCGTGAGGAAAGATACACGCCAGATGAATCGGTTATTCATCAGATTAACAAAAACCGCCAGGAAGGTTATATTTGTAGCCTCCAAATTTCAGAGATTTTGCTGGAAGACCATATTAGTAGTATTCGACTGTTGTATAGCAGCTCCTCTATCTTTCCAGCTTAGTTGGGAATGAACACTTTTGGACAAAGATGAGAGCTCCTCCTTTCTGAGGGAAGTCCCGGTGGCTAAAAGAGTATTGCCTCCTCCCCTGGGTGTGAAATCAGAGGCAGGGTGTATCAGTACAAGGCTGACCTGACTCAGGAGAAACAGTCAGCATTAAGGGGGCGGCACCTCCTTTTGACGGGTCGTTGGATGCACATTTTACAAGATTTTTTGCAACTTTGCACACAGAATCCCATGCGTCCTGTGTTATGGCGGGGAAGGGGAGTGCCTTTTGAGACCTCCTCTGCACATGCCTCATCGGTGACCGCCATTTTGAGACCATGCACATGCCACCACTTTGACGCGCATGATTTAAGAACTCCTGCACGCGGTCCACCAATCAGGGCGGGGAAACTACTGTTTTATGCTGCAGATATATTCTGAAAACATAGTTACCTCCAGTTAGGCAAAAACCACTCAGTAGTATGCTGCCACATAATTTGCATTCAGAGCGGCCGTCACTTCTTGTGCATCAGCTGCTAGGTGACAGCAATAGTTTCTCCAGCAGAGGGTTCCTAAGCAGAGGTTCTGGAGATCCTAACAACAATCAGGACCACCCATCCTCAGAAACGATCATGCACACTTCTAACCACCCTTCTTGAACCAGACACTGCTGTCCTCCTTCCAAGGTTCTATGATGCCATCAGCAATCAGAACACCCTGCCAGGTCTGCACCTATTGTCCTCACGGTGTCACCCGTGTCCCTCTCACTCTTAAGGACAGGACCCCCTAAATAGGAAGTGGCAATTACCGAAGTAGCTTCAACAGGTACCGCCTGGTCTTTGATTGGCCCACTGGTCTGATGACATGCCTTCACTGCCTCACTGTACTTCCTGAAGTGGGGGAAACCCAAATTGTTTCTGGCAAAACTGGCCCTTACACAGGTATTACTGCCAGGAGGAGGAGAGAATAATAGACAAAACCTACAGGGCTACACTCTCCCTCAGGTGGAATCCAATGGTACCCACTTCGACCAAATTTGCTGGAGCCATTCCTTCAGGTGAACAACCTGTACAAACACAGATGACAGATTAAGCATACGGTTAGTGCATCACAAGCTGACCACCCACCGAAGATGGCGAAATACAAAAGGGAACTTCCAACATGGAGAACCCACAACTAATAATAATGCGAGGGGTCAGGCTTCTTATGTCCCAGCTACACGTGAACAGGTGCACCACCAGGTGTCACTATAAGCCCTCAAATTGACACTCTAAAGTACAGTATCAACATTAGACACTGTTATGGGTGGAAAATATGTAATGATAGGACCAAAAAAAAGGTCCACGGACCCTAAGACACAGACTCAACAACATAATTAAAACCCCCAAAATCATAAAATTTTAATAAATCTATTTATGACAAAAACTACAATATAGTGAAAATATAAGCACAGGATATAAAATCCCCATGGTAGAGTGGCGAAATAAAGGGAGGAGCTGGTATACATATACACACTGCTCATGTAGGGACTGATGTCCTGTAGGATATAGTATATTAGGGTAGAATAAAAGTCTATTTATAAAAGGGAAAAAAACGGTTTTATAAGACTTGGCAGAAAGGATAGTTGCTTATAAGTCATGATAACTACAAACCACAGCGCAAAAAAAAAGAGACACACATGTAAATATTTCCCCTGTATAATGGAAACCCACACAGACAGAAATATGTCACACACTCAGTGACTGCCATAGATAATTACCACAGGGGGTAGCCTGTATTAACGATATAAATTAACGGAGGGATAGGGCATTGTATTCTCAGTCTACAGCATTTATCGTAGTAGATATATACAGAGATCACAGCGTTGCAGAATGATGGTATACTGGCCCCAGTATATGTAATGTATACTCACGGGGAAATAGTGGATATTTAAGCTGTATCTGCCGCTGTACTTAACATTATCTTCATATCCCCATACAACAAGCTGTCTCTCCTAGTGTACATCATACGTCTGATGCACCATTACCCCGATGTACGTTCACGTGCTTAGGACACGCTTCTTCAGGGGCGGAGCAGTTTTTAACCATAATGTACTACTAGGTGAGCGGATTAGTCACTATGTTTATGTTCTGATGTTACCACCATTATGCGTCTCCAACTCAATAGTAGACTGACGAGGCCATTCATCCGCCTGTACACAATCTATGCATAAAGAGATTGCGCCTTGAACTCCATGACTTTCATGAGAGAAGAGATTTTTTTCCGTTTGAGTCTGCAGTAGTACTGCCTTTTTAATCATGTGGGTGTCCCTGTAATGGTCCAAGGGGTCCCAGGTAAGGGGAGATACCCAATAATTTCCCAGGTCACCAGAACCCGGCATAGGGTTTCTGGGGGGTGCAAACCATAGATAAGGTTGAGAAGGTTTTTTAAAGGTCAAGTCTAGTTATGGTGTGTGGGGAATATGCTTGTAAGGAATAAAGTGCAGCTCCTTAGTTCATATCCCCATAACCAGGAGACTAAGGTTGTTCCCGCGGCGCTTGATTGTGCTTGTGTGATCGGCGTTGTGAAGCTTTTACTTATTGGAATGTAATACTTCACATCCCCGCTCACATGGTTCCTCATGCACTGTGTGCGGGGCACGCAGTCTCCCAGGCTTGGCGCGTGAGGAGACAAAAAAAAGGACTTTGAAGCACGCTCAACATGCCCCCAATGCCCCCATACATGCCCTTGCAAATAGGACAGGACACCCGGCGCTCATGCCTTTTAGGAGTGGTGGACGTCACGCGATAAAGCATGAGCGCAGTCAGCACCAGATGGGGACGCAGATTTAGGAAAGTTAAAGGCATATTTATTAAACAGTGTTGTTTTTAAAATAATATATGCTTGTGCACGGGTATATGAGCGGGTTTTTCCGACGTTGTTCTAAGTGAGTCATTAGGCAACTAGATTGGTGCTAATGGTCTACCCAGGACCATTGGACCATGAAAGCCAACAGAAGGATGCCAGAAGGTGTTGAAGAAACATTTGGGCAGGAGGTGTTCGGCTTGGTACCCGCTCCTGAGATGAATGGAGTCCTTGGGACTACCATTTTGCCTCCCCAGGACTGTGAGGCATCCTATAAAAATAGCGGGTTAGCTTCTGCCTACCAAGTGGTTATGTGGCAAGATTGCGCATGCCCTTGGATGATTAAAGAAGATCAGTGAACGGCTTCAGAAGGGCATCGCTATGATTAGTTGGAGAGAAAGTTCCCACGCTGGGACTGGCTGTAGTATTTCATGAATGAACTCAGAAATACTATATGGAATCCTCAGGCATCAACATCAGAGTCATAGCGCAGAACAAGCAGAGGCAAATTGAAGTACAAAAGATGCGTCACCGAAGAAATAGCAGCGAAGCCGACTTCAGAATTTCAAGGCAAAATATGTTTTAATTCCAGCTTTTGGGACAAGTTCTCAAAAAGGAAAATAGTGGTCGTGGCTGGGATGCAAGGACAAATTAGTTCCAGGAGGTTTGAAGCTAACTCAAGTGAAGTGATTTCGGACCTCCGGTGGTGGAATGGCAAGAAGAGCAGTGGCCAGGAACTTCATGCCGATCGCATTTCCAGGACATTTTCACAAGCTAAGTGCCTGGTAAAACTAAAGACTTTGGTTTCAAGCAGGGAAAGGAAAGTTATAGTTTTGTAGCCCAGACCCCCCAGTAAGGTGTGTCTGTATTATGTATTTGTGTTCCACTATGTTGCCCTATTATAAGTGAATTAATCCAAAATTTATTTCATTTTCTCGTTTTGCTCAATGAATGAGCCTGGTTTTATTTAAATTAATTTATTTAAAGGAGGGTGTAAATTGCCTGCTCCCATGACACTGCGGACTCTAGAGAGTCTCGGGGATTTAATTTCTTATCACGCACCCACTTCCTGAAGCTTATGAAAACTTGACAGCTGCTTGAACAAGATCAAATGATGAAGAACCAGAAAGAGCAGCAAAAAGGGAGTCTGGGTCCTTGTAGTCTGTCGTAGAACAAATATCCTTATTGGAGACATGCTGAAGGGAGGCAACAACCTCTACCACATTTTCATACAAAGTGTTTACTTTATCACGGAGTAACCTTATAAACTGCAGGTCCCTTTTAATCCCGGATGTGAGCTCTGTTTCGCGCCAAGAGCGTGATTATGTCATAACGTCCGCAGTCCAGCACCTGAGTAAGCTACTGGGACAGGCCCTATGAGTCAGATTGCACCACACAGAAACCAGAACGCTTCAGAGACAAAGAATGCCATGGATACTAGATTAAACAAAAAAAAACCCTCTATGACGCCATTGCAGACCAGAACCTCACTGCCATGGCGTCACATGAAAGCGCACAAGAATGAGATTCACGGAACACACCCCTCCAACGTCAGAAGCATCGGCTACAGGGAATCACACCCAAGGGCATGTAGCCACAGCATAATGATAATAATATATAAAGTGAATGAAAAACTCACTCCCAAAAATAAGATCAAAAGGAACTTGGGACGAACAGAAAAAAAGCAAATTTACCAAAATATACATAATAAAGTAACGCTTTTAAAAACAATAAAAAATGAACAATACCTCCCTCCAACATTCCAAGTCCAGTGAAACCGTTTATAACGTTGAGTTGGGGTCCACATAATACAACCGCGTTCTAAATGGGATCGTGAAAAAAAAATGGCCTCCGCGATTCAGGGGTTCGTGATCCCCTCGGGCAAGGCCTCTCTCCCCAGCCCAGCCACGGAGATCTCCCCCTGGGGAGCCTCTTCCCTGGCTCTAAGGAAATCAAGGGAACACGTCCTTTTTGCGAAGTGTTCCCTCTTACGTCGCTGCACAGACCTCCACTGTCTCACAGGGAGGTGCGCGCATCACCTGCTTATGCTTACAGAGAGCGCAGTAGCTCTTTAGTTTGCCAAGGAGCTAGCTCCGACCTATTCTCTCGCACGCGGTATGCACACGTGACAGCTGTGCACCGATTCCTCAGATGCGTGGGAAGTTCTATGCCACTTGTCTCCTGCAGCTATTCTTGCCATCGCAGGGAGGGCCATGCCTCCATCCGCCCCTGCCTATTGGGTCATTTGTGCTATAAATGCCTGCTCATTCACTCCTGCCTTTGCTGAGAATAACTGGTTGTAGCCTTGAGATCCGGATTTTGTTGTGCCTAGCTCATGTCTTGTTTTTCGTGCAGTTTGGATTCCACGTGTTTACGACCTGGCTAGAACTTGAACCCATCTGGATATTGACCAGGCCTACCCTCTACTCTCCAACCTCTCCAACCCAGACCATGGCTTATACGGGCTTCTACCATTCTGACTTCTCAAACCCAGACCATGGCTTAACGTCTTTGACATTTCTGACCTCTCCATCCCAAGACATTGGCAAGTAACGGACTAACCCCAGTCTCTCCAACCCAGACGGGCTACGTGACAATCCGCCTGCCAGGCATGCTTCCGCTGCTGTGGGTGCAATGGTTCTGTACTTCCCCACCTTAGTAACGGGTACTGTCTTGCTCGTGGGCGGCAGTGCAAGACGTTACAGTATGTGAGCACAACGAAACAGGACACCCCTAAAGGTGGGCAAGCCCTGTCTTCTATCTCTATCTAGATTTCCATTACTTGGGCAATCAGATGCTCACTGAGGGGGGGGGGGGGGTCTCAAAGTCTGGCAATGTTTTCTTAACCAATCTAGTCCAGAGTGTTAGGCCTGCTACACTGGCTGTTCTTCTCCTGAAGTCTCTCTCTCTCACGAGCCATGTCCTCCCCCACTCTAATCGCTATGCGGGAGATCCAATGGATGCCAATGTTCCTCAACCAATGTGACCTACGTTTGAGTTGAACCCCTTCCCGCTTCTCTTCTGAGAGATCTAACGGTGGCGTATGTTACGACTTCTATTAACCGGGATGAATTGGGGCATCCCCATCTGGAGCAGAGACTGAACTTATTCAAGATTCCCACGTTTCAAGAAAGATTTTAAGGCAGTATAGATCGGTTTTTGAAAAAAGATATGCTCTGGAGTTTACGGACCAATCGCGGGCAGGAGACGGGCTTGCTGGAAACGATGAAGCGTGATCTGCAGGCTTTTGGCAGTTCTCTCTGAGACATTAAAGAATAAACTAGCTGCCAAGAAAGTCCAACGGTGATCAGGATCTTATGCCGTATATATTAGGGTAGTCAACGCCTTAAGGAAAGGAAGCTTTGAACGCCACACTCACATTCTTTTACAACAACTGATCTTATCCCCAATCTGCCTCCTCCCATTTTTCCAGCTTTTGAGGCTCCAGAAACGATGTGCAGTCAGGAGCCACAGATCCCATCAGAGAAAAAAAAAGTCGGAGGACTGGAGGATAGTCTCTACTGCGGATGTCGGGTTACCTGGTTGCTTCACTGTCCCACGAGCCGGGAAGGAAAGCCAAACACTCAATGAGGTATGAGGGGATATCATTGGGTACCATTTCTTCTTCCCCTCCTATTTTAAGAGAGGTCTGCCTACCAGAGGTCATGGCTGCGATCTCTTCCTTGAGGGTACTGGCTTTCTAGTACCTGCCTGCTGCTTTCATCGGATTTCAGGGTCTGGAGGAAAATATTGAGGATCAAGATGAGCTAATAAACATAAGATTCTCTGGTCAGAAGTCAGTACTGGTGGGTCTAGAGGGCATCGACGGACGTCCTCTACAGTAGGCTTCATTCATTAGAGACTACTACTCTTACTCTTCTCCACCATAGATGCGTCAACAAAGGAGAAGATCTAACTGGATATTATTACATTCACCTCGGTGCAGGTAATTATGGGCCTCCTTGGACTCCAACAACACAACCCGCTTATAGGAATGGGACAAACAAGAAACCCTAGACTAATGGGGTGTGCCTCATGAAAGTTTTCCTGGTTCCTCGGTTACAAATTATCGCATGGGGTAGAGACCCAGTATTCGCCAAACCTAAACTTCATGAAGTTACACAGATTTCATGTTTCTTGTTAAGGTTTGTTTCCGGAAATCCTTCCTCCTCACCACTCTTAGGAGGACCCATGATCTTCTTCCCTGGCCATCCTCCCTAAGGGTAGATCTTATCCTTGTCTCTTCCCGAGACTTAAAGCTATGTCTGAGATATTCCGGGAGAAACTTAAAGAGAGGGTTCATTAGGGCTTCTCCCTCAATAGCGGGCTGGGTTCTTTTGTTAAGAAGAACGATGGTTCTCTGCCGCACATGCCATAGACTATAGGGGTCGTAACAAATAACTCGCAAGAATCGTTAACCCTTGCTGCTCATTTCCGAATTGTTGAGCGGTCTACAAGGTTCTACCATTTTTCTAAAGCGATCTCGTGGGGCCTACAATCTCCAAAACACATTCGACAAGGGGACGATGGGGAAAAGCCGTCAGTAAGCGAGACGGCCACACGAAGTTTGGTTATGCCTTTTGGCCTCCCTGGTAATGCCCCAGCGGTCTTTCAAGTATCGGGATATTGCTTCGAGATGTCCTAAAAATTTTTGTAATCGTCTATCTCAAAGATATTCTTCTGTTTTCTAATCTATTATCCGAACATATCCAGCACGCCAAGCTAGTTATTCCGTCTACGTCGTGAGAATCATCTCTATGCCCAAGGATGGAGAAATGTATTTTTCACAGTGTCACTTCTTTCTTGGGATACAGTATCTCTGAATATACGGTTCTCCATGGATCCTGATAAACTCAAGGTCAGTTGTAGAGATTGGCCCCAAACCTACTTCTCTCAAGGACGATACAGCAGTTCCTTGCCTTCGCCAATTATCATATATAGTTTCCGCCACAGTTATCTCCTATCACTGCCCTGACGAAGGACAGATTTGCGGACACTTTTCCTTGTCTCTGAGGCATGCAGGCCTCTTGAAACGTCTTAAAAAAGGGTTCGTCTCTGCTCCAATCTTCGCGATCCGGACCCTAAACTTCCTTGTATTTCAAAGTAGACACATCGGATATTGGCGCAGAAGCGTACGTCCCCAGAGACAGTCTCCCCAGGATAAGGCTAAAACCCCGGGTTGTTCTCAAACAATCTTCCAATTCGCAAAACTAAGATGTTGGCAACAGGGAACTCTTTGGCTACAAGCTTGATCTGATGTGGAGTGGAGACACCTCCTGGAGGGGACTGCTGAAAAATCGATTTCGATACTAAAAGGACATAATTTTTTTATATATCGAGGGTGTCCGTCGCATCGGTCCGCCAGGCTCGCTGAAAACATTGTTCTTTTCCAGATCAACTATATATTTCAACATTCCTGGTACTAAGAATCTAAAGGCCGTATCCCGTCAATTCGTCAGTGAAGACAAATCGAAGATATTCCTGAGACCATCTTAACCGCCAAATATGTTCATTCGGCTACTCTTTCGATGTACTGGACAGATCCTGGAGGACACCGATGCTCATTCCGAGGGTTTATGAAATGCTGGAGGGTTGTTTGTATACTGCACTTCAATTTCAGCAGAAAATCTTTGAGTAGTGGGTCACTCCTCTAAGTCTGCCGGTCACCATGGTACAAAAAGAACTTCGAATATGACAGACGCACCTTTTGGTGGCCCAATATGTTTAAGGATATCAAGGAATTCTTCAAACTAAGGTTCCACCGGTGCTAGAAATAATTACCACCCGCAAAAAGCCGTATGGTCTGGCTTCGCCTTTTACAATTCCGACCCGGCACCGTGAACACTTATCAATTGGACTTTATTGTCGAGCTTACGTTTCTAGTAGGATGAATACTATTCTCGTTATTGTGATAGGGTTGTTCCAAAACAGGCCCATTTCTTCCCATCAAGGGTCTGTCCTAATTCTGCCACCTAGCAGATATTTATCTCAAAGAGATATTTTTCGTATTCATGGAAGTCCCCTCTCAATGGTGTCCGATCGGGGGTCACAGTTCGTTCGAAAGGTTGGCGTTGCCTTTGCTCAAAGAGTTGTGGTTATCACCTTCTGTTTTATTCTGGGTTCCAGTTCACAAAACACCAGACAAACCAACAGATCAAACCAGTCAATATATGCAATGTTTTATTTTGAAGCACAGGATGACTGGGGGGAGCTTATTACCGTGGTTGACCGAATTCGCCAATAAAACACGTCAGAAAATGAGTCCACCCACGAATGAACATTGTTATAAATTACGGGTCCTCCAGCTAGTCTGCCATCTATTCCAACCCTACCGCACGTGTTCCCAGCAGCAGATTCCAGAGTAACTCGCTCCAAAATTCTTGAAGAGAATTAAAAAAACGCTATAGGGACAGTACTCAGACAAAAGAAACAGGGGCAGATCGCATCGCCGTAAGGCCACCCAAGTTAGGCCAGGAGCCAAAAGTGTGGCTTTCATCTAATAACAATAAGATTGAAAGACATCTACATTGAAAACTGGCTCCAAGATTCCTGGGTCCATTCACCATTCTCAAAAATGTCAATCCTGCATACAGCTTACAAAATTGGTTGTATGTCTTTATTGATATTAGCGCCACAAAAGTGTACTCAGCGCTTCAAAAGAATCAGTACAGGGAATTATAATTATACAATAAGTGCAGCAAAAGCAGCAATAGGAAAAGGAAATCCCTGCCCCGAAAGAAGTTACAATCTAAGAGGTTTAATGGTACTCTTATAGAGACAGTAGGTTGGGGAGTAAGTGCTGTAGATGGCAGTGCTTTGTCAAAATGAGTGGTAGGAGTGGATGAGGTGTGGACAATAGTCATGAGTGCAGGATATTGGGATTTACTTGATTTGTGGGGTGAGATTTAAGGCTGGTCAGTATTAAATGAAATGGTTAACACCCTTTTACAGGGAAGACTGGCAGGGAGGCATGAGGGAGATCAGGGTGTATGTCGGGCTCAGGCTATGGGAGAGCCCCAGCGCGGGAAGGAGAAGATAAAGAGGAGGGAATAGAGGTTGGTGTGGGTCTTTGTGTGGGGTAGATAGAAGTTGTTCGGAGAGAGGTTGTATAAATAAGAGCAGTGGGGAGAGGGATGTTGGAGAGAACAGAGACCATTCACAAGGAGTGAGAAAACTGTAAACAGAAAAAGCAGAGGGAGGGCATAGAAGATGCAGGGGAGAGACTCCCAGTAATGGAGGATAAAATTGAACAAATAATCACAGATGTAAAAGGGAATGTTATCGACAGCGCAAATTTTTAAGGCAGAGTCCAGATCTTCCTCCATCGTCACCGCCAATGTCAAACTCCAAATTAAACTCGTGCAGACACTTTAGATATGACACTAAGATGTGCACAGCCATATGGCTCACAGCCCAAGTTAAACTGACTTAAGTACCTAATCACATGCATTTGGACTAAACTCTTAAGGGAGGGTTTGCCTAATCAACTAGACATACCAAATAGTTAGAGTATCAATTATCTCTCAATTGATAGGAGTCAGCTCACAGGACCACAGACACATACCAAATTAGTTAGATTATCAATTCTCTCTCAATTGATTGAGTCAACACACAGACACACAGACACAGACATCCCAAATAGTAGTTTAAATTCTCTCTTCATTGATATGAGTCAGCTCACAGACACAGGACACATACCAACTGCTCCATCTATGAGGCATCCCGGCAGGTCGTCAACGTTCATTG
The DNA here is from genome assembly GCA_036426205.1 of Ascaphus truei. Taxonomy (NCBI): domain Eukaryota; kingdom Metazoa; phylum Chordata; class Amphibia; order Anura; family Ascaphidae; genus Ascaphus; species Ascaphus truei. Next base: position 27,418 of record WSYH01005220.1, on the reverse strand, counting down.
TTTAAAACCAGTTCCTGACATCTCACCAAACCTCCACCTGCATTGAAAGGGTCACGAAGAATCGAAATTCAATCCATAATCGATCCAGATACTCCAGAGGAGTGGTCCAATTCCTACATACCATTGGAAAGGCTTGGACAGGAGGCAACGTTCTTGGATATCTTTTTAATCGATTCATGCTCCCGGTTGTTGGGCGGTTCCACGCCAGGTTCCGCACAGCCTTTGGGAATTGTCTTTGAGGCCGATCCTCAAGGGACGGGGGGGGTGGGGGGCGGGGTACTGAACTCCATTCCTCAAGGTCCGCTCAGTGCAGGATTAAGATGAGCCTTCTCATTAGCACAAGTGGCCAATTTTTTGACTGTCCACCTGTATTGTAACGCGTAGCTCACCACAAATGTAAGCGCGACCGCAGTGCTGAGGTAGGCGCCTAGGATGTAGAGTAGTCGTTCAAGCCAGGTCCGGATGACTATTGGAGACTAGTTAAAGCTGCAGTTCAGCTTTTTTTTTTAGTTTTTTTTTACTTCAATAGTTTCATGTGGGGCAATCTCTACTTACCTAAAGAAACCTGCATAGCTGCCGGGCAATTCGTTCTCGTCTTGATCGGCAAAGTTGGCGAAATCTTTAGATCTGGGGAATGGAAATCGTTGATATAGGAATGAAACATGTTGTTAAAATAAATACAAGAAAATGGTTCTTTCCAAAAGTTGTTTTGTACTACGAACTGATTATAAAAAAACACACATGATGATATTGCTGACCTGCAGCTTTAAGGTCTGACAGGTTCAGGAGCGGAGAGTTGCGGATCGTCAGAGGGCATAGCATGTTCAGGATTGGAGAGTATCGGATAGTCGGGGGGGTACGAGCCAGTCAGGATAGGAGAATATCGGATGCATCGGAGAGTACTTAGCCAAGGTCAGAATGGGAGGGGAAAGGAGGAATGGTATACAAGCCGGATCAGAGTGGAGAGAAGCGGAGTCCAGGCATTAGAGGGCAGACTGAAGTATATAGAGGAGGAGCCTTAGATTTATCTATCTGGGATTGAACTTATTTGCTTTCTCGTTGACCCCTGCACTGACCACTGACATCACCACGTCCATATACACGAAATTTGGGACCACCAACATCTGAGCTTGGATAGGACCACTCACAATCCATTGAATATTTGCAACAGTTTGAATATGTCCATTTGATTTTTTTAGGGGGAAAATGTGAGTCTCACCTTCAGAGGCGTTTCTATTCTTTTTACTGTATAATTTAAAGACATATTGCACTATGATGTGTTTCTTTTTCTTATAACTGTATGTAACAACTCAAACCTGCGCTCCCCCTACTTTTGTGATAACCCACCTCTCTTAACAAGATCCTCCCCCTACCACTATGCAGTGTATTATAATCTGGAATTGACTACTTAAAGACTATTCATGGTCCAAGTTAAACAAAGTATCGGCCCTCCCTCATGCTTTACCATGCACCCACACAACTGGCCATAATCTACTGGAGACTCTCACAGTCGCCACCAGTTCTAAAATGTTTAAAAACTAAAGCTTGTTTCACATTAATCTAGTCGGTAACTGTACATATTGTCCTATAACATATTATTCTTTAACGTGCATGCAATGTCTTGAGATAAGTATAAACCTGTTCACTTAATGTAACTATGTATTTGTAACCATGTTTTATCTTAACTCTGTTCTTCAGGACATACTGGAAAACGAGACGTACACTCTCAATTGTTTAATTCCTGGTGAAACCATTTTTATAAATTTACAATATTACACAATGCCTATCAGTCAGTATTTTAAAAACTCTTATAAAACTTGATGACTTTAAAAAATGTAAAAATGATAATTAGTATTGACCTGGGTATACTGAACATGACTGACACCATTATTCTGTACATATTGGTCGTACGGGTTACCTCAGTGCCGGAGTTGTTAGATCTGCTCTTGTGAACAGAAAGAAAAGAACGCTCGGGAAACGGGTCATCATAATCTTATAGACTGTGTAGTTTGTACCAAAAAGGAGACAAGCAATGCTGTTTGTGAAAGCGGTACGTGATACTGCTAGCTACTGATTGCATAATGTGGAGCAGGTGGTGCCGACTGTCTAGATTACCGTATTCTATGGTTTCTTGGTAGCTTCTCTTTTTACACTGTAGCAATTTGAAGATGTGTTTAATCCGAAGAATACGGTAACATCAGATAGTTGAATGGGAGTTCTTTTGTATATTCCAAAACATCAGAAGTAATTCACTGTAGAAAGGCATTTCATCGGGACTGTAGCTGTTATTCTCCCATATCTAATGTGGCGGAGGAGTCTGTGTATCAATGTAAGGTTCTGGAAGGTGTTTTGATTTATCGTATGTCAACTTGTCTGAATAAGCCCACAGCGTGTTTCACGGCACACACACATTATATTTCAAACACTGCTTAAGTAACGACATAGAAAAGCTGTTGGAAAAAAATTGGATTCACGAAACAGATTTTGTGCTTTGAAATGGATTGAGAAAATCCATTTATGCAGATGACTGAAGAGCTTATTCTTTGTAAGGTTAGGAAGCAGTGAAAAACCTATGTAATCATCAACAATCAATGCAGTGTAAGGTAACAACATGGAATTACATATAGTGCTGGTGTTTGAGCTTCTAACATGAAAATAGAGAACAGAAATTTAAAAATAGAATGAGGATGTAGAATAAAATTTAAACTAAATAAAACAAATGCAAATATTTAATAAGGTTGCTGTTGAAGTAAAAACGTTTTAAAGCACACATTTTATGATAGACTTAAATGTGCTTTATCGATGAAAAAAATTCAAAGGAACAGCACACAGCCAAATGAAGACCCAAACGGCAAATGAATAAATAATGCAAATAGTACATATTATTATATAAAGGAGTAAAAAGCAAGGGGATAGTGGGCCCTGAAAGCTTTGGGTCTACATGACACCTTATAAGGTGTAAAAACAAACACACATGGATGATTGATCAGTGACATGGAAACCATTGACTGAAAAAATTGCAAAAATTGAATTTGTGATTTAACCAAAAAAAAAAACCAATAGTATTGACTATTCACTAAAGCCATTAACATTGTCCATGGTAAATGATATAATAAACGCAAACATTAGAGAAATTATTATTTGATATCACTAAATATTATTGAGCGAGCAAGCGAAAGTGAAGACATCAACTAGACCAGGATGGGTCCCATCATCTTTTGCGCTTAAAATGAGACGGAACAGGCCTCATATCGGGCATGTGAAGTCCAATTTTAGGGTCGATGGTACAGCTTCAATCCATGAACATCCATGATGTGACGTTCAACTCCAAGGGAGGTACTTATTAATCCAAAAATTGAATAGACGATTACCGTTCTGTGGCTAACGAAATGCTTTTCTGGGTGCGAGCTTTCGGATACACGATCTCGGTGTTACAATGATAAAGCAGGAAAGGTTTACTTTTCACAAAACAGTGCATCCTGGAATGAAGTGGGATGAAGATATTCCTCCCCCAATGTCAGTAGCGATTTAGATTAGGGTGTACATGGTCCCTGCATGTTAGTTGATGGAAAGCGTATGTGGTCGGGTATGTGTGTGGTGTACTGATATATGTGTGGATGTATGTGTGTGTATGGGTAAAAAATATAATTATAAAGTGCCCAAAGGTATATAGTGATTTACAAAAGGTGTGTGTGGAGGGGGAGTGTTTTACCATGTGTGTTCACACCTAAAATTCCACAAAGAGGGTAAAACACTGGGTGCCATATATCTCGGGGTCTGGACACTGACTTTGAAGAGATGATTCCGGTTATGTGTTTAACAATGTTTTTATATTTATTACACCCCTTCCAACCCCGGGTTCCCAAAGAGTCCAAAGCCCAACCAAGTGTGTGAAACAGGCCTGTCCACATGTGAGGAGGCAAGTTAAAGTTGGTGCACGTGTGGATAGTTGTAAATAATGCCCAGGTGTCCCTGCACTGGGTTTGTCTAGCAAAGGGTCTACCGGTTGCGCTTGGTCCAGCGCTGAATCTGGACTCCGCGTGGGATGCGGTCCACCAGGATGTTCAACGTAAGGACAGTCTCTGGATCAGCAAAAACAGATTACAGGAACATGCAGCAGTTACAGGCGTATGGACACTATCACTGGATCATGCAAAATTGAACTTCAGCAGGGCATCTCTCTGTCCCTGCCACTTAAGAACAGAAGGAGGGCCTCTCTCTGTCCCTGCCACTTTAGAACAGCACGGGTGTGTCTCTCTATCCTTGCACTAAGGAACTACACAGGTAATGTCACTAGATCACTGCTAGCACACAGATGAAGGGGAAAGGGTCCTTAACTAAGGGCCGTCTCTAGGAACACCCACCCTCACTAGTGGGGGTAAGGGGCCTCAGCTTAGCCGGGGAATTTCTGGCCTAGGGCCCAGAAATCGAAGCTCTCTGCCCACCTTCCTTCCCGGCAACTGTCTCCTCAGCCTGATGGGACTCATGTGCTCCAGTCTGCTTCTTCATGACTCGGCACAAAACCAATGTATCCTTCTCCAGCAGGAGAAGCTTGCAAAACCTATGGATCTGTATCGGATGCAGTGACAGGGGATCATAGGGCAAGTCCCCAGAGGCTTGCTGGGAGTTTGGGTCCCTTGGGGCCTCTTTGAACATTAGGACCCGGCGCTGAGGGTACTGCGCCAAACGCGACATGTAATGGCCGCCGCTAGATATCAATGCACCTGCCTACCTGTAATGGCTGCCGCAATGCCTCCCTGCGGCACTGCGGCAAACTATGGGGGCCCTCCCTCTCCTACTGGTACTATGATGGCCGCCGCGGCTATCTTGCGAATGCTCCTCAACCCTGCGTGAGATGCACAAGCATCCCCAACGTGGCAATGAGATTGGTACATGGCAAGTGTTTATAGTTTGTTATACTAAATATTAACTGGATTTTGTTTCAGCACAGGTAATGTGAGAGTGAAGTAAGATTCCAGGATTTATATTTGTGTGGGGTTGTAGTGCCTTGATATCGAGACAGACAACACTTTGTTGATGGTGCCTCGACTGTCAGTGAACACAAGGGTTATGTAGCAGCTTATAATACCACCAATAGTGTGAGGAATTACAACTGCCCAGACATTATTGTTGTTACTAAAGTTGAGGAGAATATTAAGATAATTTGATGACAAAAAACCTCAAATTTTGATGGTTTACATTAAATGTTTTGCCTGTGTTCCGTCCATGTTGACCTACTGGACTTTTAATGGTGAATCATTTTTTCTTAGAGGAACAAAATGAGGAAACAATTGAAAAAAAAGACGTGCCAATGCAGAGTTTAGAAAGGGCTACTGCAGCTCTCCGCAGAGGAAAACCAACTTACAGGCTTTGTTGTTAAGAAGACCTTTAGTCAAGAGAGAGTGTGAAACTGTCATAGCAAATGATATGCTGGCACAAACTACTCTCCAGGAGGACAACTCGATTGAGCTAGAGCTCAAAAAACTGCTTGTTAGGCAATTAGTGCCCGGAAAAATCACCAGAAGACAACTTTAGCATAGAGAGAGCTGGGGTTACCCGAAAAAAACCATCGCACTGGGAGAGAGTGTGTGTTGCTGTGAACAATGCGCTGCTTAAGCAAACTTACTCAGGAAGGCTGACAGGTCAGGGAATGAACAACATAGACGCTAAGTAGACGCACGAGACAAAACAACACAGTGCAGAACAATGCATTGAGGCCATCGAACACGTTTCTGAATCGAAAGAACAGAAAACTCATGGAAGTATTTGAAGAGCACGATGCGATGCTTGACTCTTAGTCAACCTGTGTGCCTTTCAAATCAGCTTCATCCCCCAGCTAACAATGGGTATCATTGCACGAAAGAAATCTCCAGGACGAGAACAACAAACATCAAGCACCAAGGGACTTGTTATATAGAAGCTGTTAAGGCTGTGTTTTTTTCTTTTTCTTTTTTTTTTTTTTTTTTTTGTTGTTTTTTGTTGTTTGTTTTTTACGGCAACACTTGCCGCTGAGCGCACTCATGCTGAGAGCGGGGTGGCCATCACCAACTCTCCAAGCATGAGTGCAGGCTGTTCTTGCCAATTGAAAAGATTGGGGAGAGGGTGGGGGGGGAGGGGAGGGGCATTTGCGGGGGTTGTGGTCATGATTGGATCGGGGCTTATTGGTGTGAAGTGTGTGTGTTCGTGTGTTGGTTGGTGTGCTGTTGTGCTGTGTGCATGATGGCACTGATTGGTTGACGAAGGGTAATGTAAACCTTCAGCTGCTTAAAAATCAATGCTCTGTCTCCCTAAGCGCCTAGATTGGGAGAGCGTAAGTGCCTGCTCAAAGAGGTTCCGTACAGATTGATTTAACTGGAGGATCGCGCGCCAAGCGCGCTCAGCGACAGTGTGAGGCGCAGCCTATGATACAACTTTATCGACAGTAATTAGCTGATTTTTAATGTTCATAGCTCAAATTACGTTAGAGATTATTGTTGGCTCAGTGATTAAGTCTACCTGCAAATGTGGATAAAAGAAAATGGCGGATGAAATTGTGCTTATGTGTTTTCGCAGATCGATTAGAGAAAGTATTATGATTTGTCAAAATTCCTAATGTTCAAAATATTGAGAATATAACTTTATTTCTTGCAATAAGCTGATGATTGGGAGAGATGCCAATGTTGGGATATTTTGGCAGAAAACAGAAAGTTGACCAGCAAACTGTCCTCGCTTATTCAACAAACCCAGTATTAGAATGTTAGATTTCCTAGTTTCATAGAAGGCCATTCATTATAAATTGATGATGCAACCGTGGCAACTTATATAAAAAAATAGTACGTCCTCATGGAAAAGCATACTAGAAACACTTATTTCCCCCTTCTCACCCCCCCAACAAATGCAGCCTGCTTCATCCTGTTATGTATAGCAACTTGAATACAGTATCTATTTGACCTTGGTTAAAGAAGGTTTGTCAAGATATATAAAAGATATCAGCTATTGTGACAAAAATGAAGTTCAGTTTTGTGCCAACATATAAGGATGGATTACTTTAGCACCGACTTGTTTAGGAGCTATAAAAAGAAACGCGTAACAAAATATTTATAATGTTTTTGTAATTGGAGAGAAGTTTGGCAATAGAGACATTTTCCTGAAATGTATTTGAATAAATTTGCCGTTTATTAAAACAAATTGCGATACAGTATATGTTTAAAGCAAGTTGGCCTACATATCAAACTTGCGTATTGAAATAATAGGTCATTTCACCATTTACATTTACATGGATAGCAATAGTAAAAAGAGAGTTAAATATTGTTTAAAATCAAATGACGCCCAAAGTATTTTTAGTGGGATATAAAAAACTATTGCTTTCCGGATAAGATCTAAATCACAACTTTAATGTCAGGATCAATAGAGCATTTTACCCTTTGTAAGATGTGATTCACATTCCAAAACACTAAAAAACTCAAATTAAGGAAGGTTCCTTTCGCAGATAAATGTGTCATTTGACTTAGGTTCACTAAAAATTTGTTAGACATGAGTATATCGCACAACAGTAATAAATCCCGTGTAGTCAACTTACATTTTTCTCATAAAAGCTGTTTAGATAATAATAAAAATCAAAACAATTTTACATTTTTAAATATTACGATCAAGATTTGATAATTTGATAACAGTTAACATTTACTCAAATGAAATCAAAATTCTCAATTGAGCCCATATGTTAAGAATTCTAAAGAAAATACAATCCAAATTACTGAGACCCCAACGTTTCGTATAGTATTTCAGCAACTTAATCATGCTTTTTAAAAACCTACACATCTTTAACGATTTCTAAAATTGTCATTTCACATGGGTTCATGATGACCATAACTAGCTGACCACGTAGGTTAATAGGTCTTAATATATTAACAATGTGATTCAGTATGTATTTGCATCCCTATTATGTTTGGCTACTCTGATTTTCCTATGTGTGTAGTGACCATTATCTACTTCATGTAGCAAAATAAGGGGGTATGGGATAAAAGTGAACAAAACCTTTGAGGGTACCTAGCCTGATTCCCCAAATGATGTGCATAATGGATAGCGTGTGTGAAGTACACTTGGCTTTCATACTCATGGGACATTGCTCATTTTACGTGTTTGCATAACTTATAACACTATATGGTCTTAAAAATGTGGTATTTATGTCATAAACACGTTAATGAATTGCCCAATAAAACAAAATTACCTTGTTAAATGCACTTTTTTTAAAAATCTTATCAGAGTTGAGTGAGATCTAGGACATTGTGACTATGGAATTATCTTTGCTAAAGGCAATATATTAATTGGCAGAATCAACTCTAGACATGGGGAAAATATTTCGAGCGAAAGGGACTCGTAGCCACAACCCGTTCTCGTCGATGCGTTCAGACGATTGGGATAGTTGGCCCCGACGACATTTTAGCCATGGGCGTTGGTCCAGAGTTAGGTGATTTGGATTAGGGGATTAATATTTTAGGCAGGATTAATCCGTTTAAGGTTTTAGGGTAAGCAGTAGGTTTGAGTTGTAACTTGCAGCAGCCAAATGTGGACCTGCTGCCAAAATGTCAGAGTAGCTAAACATTCAAAGCCAAAAGGCGAACACCACAAGCAATTGTAATAGACAATTATACTAGGAGCTGCAAGTTTCTCTTGCCTTGACATGTCATCCATAGTGGAATGGAAATTTGAAACTAGCCGTATTCTGTATACACATCACATTGTTGACATTGTATCTGAAGGATTGGTTTAGGTTGCCTTCGCTGATGCGTGCATCTAGGAGGGAGTGGTTGAGGTTCCGCGGCGGCCCGGATAGTATAGGGCGCCGCCATTTTTATGCACAATATCAGAGGGCACTGTTAGAACGGAGAGGTCGTGCATCGCATGCAGCTGCGCGAACGGCTGGCCAATAGGATAGAGGCTTTCAGCCAGCAAAACTACATCTCCCAGGAGCAGTAGCAGAGTCACCTGATGATAGGGAGCCATAGGAGGGCTGGATTCCCGGAGGGCAGGAAAGGGAGCATGGGGGAGAGACCACGCTAGTCAGAGGGCACTGGAGGAGCGGTGAAGAAGGTAGGAGTGTGTGTGCAGGGGGTGCCGTGACACACCGAATAGGTTAGATCGTCAAACCAGGGCCCAAGAGATTCCTGTAGTCACCATAGGCCCTTGTTGTGACTGCTAAGGAAAGGCCCTAGTAAGTGATGTGACCATCCCCCCTTACTGAATAACGTCTCTAGTGGACAAATGCTGTGCAGAGTTGTAGTTGCGGAGCAGTCATACTGGCAACCATTGTTCGAGCATCGTGAATCAGACCAACTGCGCGTGGATCAAGCTGATCCTTTTTGTTGTCCACCGGTCACACGAGTGACCGGAAGGTATTTAATAAAGTGCCCAACCACGGTTTCACAGAGCTGATCCTGCCTTAGGGAACAACTTTTGGGGCCACAATAGAGGAGGGCCAAAGAATGATGCCTGATATACATTTAATAGTGCATGGACACGGTGTGGGGCACGCGTGGTGAAGGAACAGAGACAATCTCCTTACTTATGAGTGGCCCGGGCCACTAGAACTCATGAAGTATAGCAATAAGTAGGATGTGTTATTGCCGATATAAAGTGTAAGGTTATTCTATGTGTACATTAAAACAGTTCCAAGCATTATGTGTGTTGCTTTTTTCTTGCCCCAGGGGAATTTAATGAGGGGATCCTTGTAAGGGAGGTGTCTAAGATAAGTGTTACCCAGGCTCCCTAGGTAAGCGGAGTCTCCGTCATCTGTAGAGCCATAGGAAAAGAGGGCTACCACATCTATACAATACTAAATACCGCGCTTAAGAGCCAATCCACCAGACTGTAGTTTGTTTGGGTATTAGTTGGAATAAACAAAAATTTCTATGAGTCTCAAACTGCATTGATCCCACTTCCTACTCTGTTGAGCCCCTGCAAAGGGTCTGGGTTATATAGGTCTGCACTCTCCTAGGGGCTCTTACCAGAGGAAGTGAGTTTGGGGATTTACATATCTCAGTCCGAATTACATAGGGGTGGGGGGGGCGCACAATGTTTGGGGGTGACACCTTCTTCCGGGCCGGTTACCACCAGTATCCAATGTAATGGTCTTCCTTCTTCCTGGTCTCCTGAAAAAACCCCAATGGCTGAGTGCAGAGTACTAATAGTCATGTAGTAGATCAAAATCTAGGAATTTAATAAGGGGACCAATCGCGTCTTTATCCCTCCTCCATCCCATCCCACCTCTTCAACTTCCTCCGCTTCCTTGACCCTTTTTCCTTCCACGGTCACAGAGGAGATGTGTCGCTAACTGTCCTCATCTTCTCCCTCACACTTGCTCTCTTAACCCATTTCCCTTACCACTCCTGACCCTCTTTGCTCCTACTCTATAATCCCTATGCCACACCACATTTTTAACTCCGTCCCCTACTCTGGTACCTTTCTCCTCTTCCTTAAAACAGCAAAACAGTTACTCCATTACTCAAAAACACAGCAGCTTTGACCCTCCTGTCTCGTTCCTAACTATAGACACTGTCCCCTCTTGCTTTTTGCCTCTACCAAGACTCCTTGAACGTCTGTATCTCTTGCTTGTTTAAAACCAGAGACAGCACATAAAACACAGCACAAAGCTCATTGTTAGACACCAGTGAAAATCATACCACGGCAAGTGCCTTAAATATATATGTATAAATATTATTCAAGTAAAAATGGGTCTTAGTTTGGACATTTTGGCCCAAAATTGTTTTGTAAGCCTGAGCCACACGTCCGGCAGACCACAATTCAGGGGTCCCTAACGCTAATAATCTCGTTATAACCTGTGTGAATAACAGGAAGAGGATTATAGTAAATCTGTCAACTATTAGTTGCAAGGTTCTAAGTTGATTGAGCCTTTTATTAACTGGACATACCAGTGAAAAGCTACTCTGTATTAGATTGTCACCAACCTCCTGCAAGCCAACAAGTTCCCCTGTGTGGAAGAGGAAGATGCTAGGAGGTGAGCCCTTAAACCATTTAAATGGGGAGGGGTGAGCTATAAATTAATTAGGAGTTTGCCAACCCCATCAGCTGGACTAGCGACAAGAATGTGTAAAATATAACTGACACCTAACAAGCTCCTTGAACCCCCAAAAACACAACCATCTAAATAAGCATTATGTGTCAACAGAGGAGGTGCTCGAGCCTGGCAATATTATTAAAACCAGAGACCCGCACAAAAACACAGACAACACTCAGTTTAGCACATCCAAGTGAACATCATAACACGGTACAGTGCCTTACAATATATATGTATAAATATCATTAGTAAAATGGGGCTTTTAGTTTTTGACATTTTTGGCCAAAATTGTTTGTAGCAGCCCCTGACCAACGTCACTGCAGACCACAATTCAGGTGTCCCAACGCTAAATAAATTCTTATAAGACCGTGTAATAACAGGAAGAATGAGTTATAGTAAATCTGTCAATATTAGTTGGCAAAGTTTAGTCTGATTGAAGCCTTTATACCTGTACATGTACCAGGAAAAGCACTCTGTCTCTGGTTTATTTTTAATATATATTGCCATGCTCAGTATGCACCCTCTGTGACACTCAGTATGTTATTTATATGTGTGGGTTTTTTGGGGGTTCAATAGAGCTTGTTTAGGGGTCGCAGTATATTCTCTTGCTGGGTCCACTTCTCCTCAACACCCATTTTCTCCTAACCCTCTACAATCTGTCTTCCACATCTGCTCACTCCCACGAACAACAACCCGCACTAAAAGAACTGGAAGTACCTCCCTATTGCCAAAGACGGAGGGTCATTACATTCTGTCTCATCATACTCGAACTCTCTGCAGCATTTACACTGTGACAACCATCTTCTCCTTATACTTCTCCATGACTCTTGTGTATTTCAATAAAAAAGCTTATCGCTGATATCCTCGTATACCTCTCACATAGTACTTCAGTGTCTCTTTTGCTAACACCTAAAACCATCCTTCTTTTTTTCGAACTCTCTCTGTGGGTGTAACCAGGGGCTCGTGTCTGGGACCTCTTTCTTCTTTTTCTACTTTACACAACCTCTCATCTAGATGACCTAATCAACATCCCTGGGTTGAAATATCTCTATCTGACCTTACAAACCATACACCTGCGTACAGACCAAAGTTTTGAATGTATACTCCATATGCCATTCCTGGTTTGGTGCCCGTCATGCCATTTTATCCTCAACAAGGCAAAAAATGGAGCCTCATTATTTCCTTTCCCCAATCCTGTCCCTACTAGCCTCTTCCTCTACATTAGCTGTTGGAAGCACTCTAAAACTACACCCAGTAGCAAAGCCCAAGCCCAAAAGCCCCTTGTCTCGTTCTGTAACCGTCATGCTGCCTGGTCTTCCTTCACACTCCACCTGTCTCTCCCCTACAATTATCCTAACACTGCTGCAAGAATAACTCTACTCCTACAACCTTTCTCAGCATCTTCCCTGCAGATAAATCCCTTCCTGGGCTTCCTATCAAAATCGCATATAACACACCTGTTAAAGCTTTACAATACTTCTGCCCCTTCTATAATCAGCCCTAATTCTCTCGCTAACAACCATCTCGAGCGCTTGCTTATGTTCTCAAGGATATACTTCCTCTAACCCATTGTGGTCTGAAGCCTCTCCCGTCTTGAACCTTGTTACTGACTTCCCCACAAACTCTAGGATTTGCCCTTCCCCTCCATGTCACTGGCGGGATCGTGCATGCTCTATCATGGACGGAGCACGCACCGTGCAGATCGGGGGTCCTGGCTTATGTTCACGCTCCACAGCGGTGTGCTGCCTCCTCTCTGCCATTCACAGCTGAGGGATACTTGGTGAATCCTTCCATGAGTCCCTCTCATATTGCCCAGGAACTAATATGCTAAGAACGCCCATTGGCAAACTGGCTGAGCAGAACACTTGCATTCAGTACAAAGTGCTTAACGCATTCCTGCCTCCATGTCCTGTCACCTGTCTATTTCCTAGCTTCTGTTTGATGACCTTGGCTTTTTCGGGAACTCACTCCTTCGTGACTTAGCTTAACTCCTGCCCCGCTTAACAAACGACAATCGCACCTACTCCAACACCTGGACCTCTACAAGTACCTGGTTCGATGGACCCGCAATTCTCCAACCCCGACCTCGGCAAGTATCTTCTCCACTCTGAGCTACTTATACCCCGACCGGCTACCACTATCAATCTACACGCCAGACGGTTCTCGACGGCGTAGAGTTGGTTTTTTTGTGTCAATACCCATCCCGGCCCGCGGTCACGTCCTGTTTGTGGTGACGCACTCCGTTACAGTCATGTGTAATCGCTGTGAAAGCGCTATGTACACTTAAAGGCGACTATATAAATAAAGATAACATCCAACAAGAATCAAAAACCAAGGGGACCAAAAAAAGAAATTTAGCTCAAGTACTGTTATAAAGGAAAAATGATTATCAATACCAAAACACACAGTAGAGAAATCCCTGCAGGAGGTAATCGGAGCATAGCGAACAAATGCAGGGGTCTAACACCAGAGTAATAAATATCTTTTCATGATCACATGTCAGTTCAGTGGAAAGTATAAATTCTATACGCGTTTTCAGGCTTCTGCCCTTTATTCAAAGAGACTGTTTTACTCTCTGCAAACGCCCTGTTTAATATAGGCTCTCTCCCGCTACAAGCTGATCTCAGTGAGATATTTGCCGCGCGAGTCGGCCAAGCTAACGATCTATTGGTTGTCAGAATGCAAAAACCAATGGAATGAATGAAAACATTGCTACTGTGTGTAACGAGTGCGGGGTAGTGTATCTGATCAACAGGAGCGGGCTGCAGAGTTATGTCATAATAAAAGAAGAAACAGTTGTGTTAGGCACATTAAAAATCTATCAAAACAATTGTATCAATATAGGAAAAAACAAGAAAAAAAACAATCTACCTCGGCTGACTGGGAATAGGGAGATAACGGAATGGTATAAGTTCTATATGGCAAAGTGTTGATGTTGTGTGATGAAATAGTATAAGTTTAGCTGGTGATATAAGAAGCTATAAAGAGCCTAATAATGGCCAGTTGCTAGATGTATTATGATTTTCTAATTATACTAGTATGTATTTCTATATTTAATTGTATACATTATACTGCTCACTATAACAGCCTTGATATGAGTCTAGGATGTTGGGAATACCACAGTACATTATTCATCATAAGCATTGTATATGTAATAATGGAATAGATACATAAACAAACAGTATCAGAAAACACGATCCATGTAAGAGTGGGTAGTGTACCATCATAAGATTGAAATAAAGTAAAATAATAAAAATAAAATAACAAATAAAATAAATAGAGAACTAAAATATCTTATAACATGTCAGTCACACAATTGACGAGATTAATAAAGTTATATTCCCATACTATTTTAGAGGTTCATGAAGGATCTCTCAAAAGTCACCACACTTTATTGACTGCCATTTGTATAAATTTTATATATGGTTCCACTTGATGTTGTTTATAACTTATGACACACCATCCTGCACTGTTTTATTGTATTTTTGATATGTAAAGGCACAACCTTGTTGCGATGAAGAAATGCTATATGATTTGACCTTATATATCATGTGATAATTTGATATTAAGTAATTCCGTTTAGTTAGAGAGACCTATATTAGACAGGGCGTTTGGCAGCAGAGGTAAAACATTCTCTTGATAAAGGGCAGAAGCCTGAAACGCTTAAAGGATTTTACTTGTCCAAACATGAGGTTTTTGATCATGCAATACGTATTTTTATTACTATGTGTATAGCCCTGAATTGGCTTACGCTGTTGCTCCGCTACTCCTGCAGGATGTCTCTACTCGTCTATTACCAGCGTGTGATGCAACGCCTAGGGAACTGCTGATACCTTCCAACGGAGCACCCCAGTCCGGCTCACTGCGCTATGGGTAGTTCCTTGTACCCACTATACTTCCTAGGGGGACTACGCACCGACACAACCTTTATGTCGAGCAAATACCATAATGTTACCGGGCAGATACTTGAAGTCGCCGCCTCACCCTGACAAGCCCCGTTGCGTTTTGGCCTTCCCAGCCTGGGTTCTGCCTGCTGACGGGCGGTGATCTGATTAATGATAATATGGATTTAATGGTGCTGCAATGCTCGCGTGTCTACCAGTGGCATAAATCATGAATTGTAATAGCAGTATTTATATAAACGTTGCACGTATTGCAGCCACGGGAATAAATGTTACACAATCCCTGCCTGGAAAATACCTCAATGCACCGGCGGCAGAAAACATCACAAACCTCAAACAACCGCGGGTATACCCGAATTACGTGGATAGCCGAGCTCGAATAAGTGTGGTCGCCAGTGTATAAACTGTTACTTAGGTAATCGCGATTTTTCACTGATTTTACCAGTAGTATTCAGGTCCCGCCCCGCCAGCAGGAAGGGGTTATTATATGGAAACACAGGCGGTACTTTATATTTAAGAAGAAGACAGCCCTTCACTTGTCCTTTTCATGATTAACATGATGTATATATTTCTAAAGATACCATATAGCTGAAGCACGGTATTTGAGATCTTTCTCCTACTTTTCACACAAACCACACAGTACTATTCACCTGCTTATGACGTGATTATATCTAGAAGCCCTTGGCATGCGAAACACATTAAACGTGCTAGAATCTCTTTCCGACATTGTATAGTGGAGTATTTGAAAAGAAAATCATAATTATAAGGCTTAGGGAATTACCCATCATACATTACACCTGTAAATCCGTGAGCTGAGCCCAATTCTCATCTGAAATGTTATGCTGTTATAGTATATATATATTTGTCTTGTTCCTAAAGTGCTTACTTGATGTGCTTTAGGAAATGATCTTGATTTGTTGCTATACGTCTCAAAGTTGTAGTACCATAAACGAAACAGTATATAAACAGAATCCAGGCAAGAATTTGAATCACATTCTTGGGCCCTCTAATACAAAAGCCATGACCTTGCAGTTGTGCGAGTTTTTCCCTCGCCGTATGCAATAATGCCAGAATCCTTCCGTAAATCAAGCCGAAACACATTTGTTCCAACTCTGGCGATGAGTTTGCCGTCACACACAGGTGTATCGCGTGCATGGCGAGTTGGTGGTGGTCGTTAGGTTCGCCAATGAAAACTTCCTTGCTGGAATCTGCCCCAAAGCAAGCATGTTTTGATTAATCGGCCCTTTAAAGGCGTGTGTATTTTTATTAATTCTCTGTGTGTTGGGAGAGAGAGAGGAGAGAGAAGGAGACACACAGAGCTGGCCCGATGTACTATTTATATTGACAGAGAGGAGTTTGTTGTGTATTGTGAGAGGTTTGTCCTGTGTTGTTTTGGTTAACATCTTTGTGTTGTGTTTCAGTTGATAGTGTTCAGTGTCGATTGTGTTTAAATTCCTTTTCTTTTCTTGTGTGATGGCTATAGGTATGGCAGAAAGGCACGGGAATAGTGATGCTGGTGTGAGTGGTAACTGGTAGTTCGTTGAGTACGCGTCCTGAGTGAACATGGGATCAGGGAAGTGTTTGTGCTGCGATGCGAACTGGTGTGTTGACTGGGAGTGGCTAGTGGTGTTTGCTGTTGAGGAGTGACTGGGGTGGCATCTGTTGACTGGTGTGCTGGGTGTTCTCTTGGTGCTGGTGGTGGTGTCTATTGCTGGTGCAGTGCTGGGGTGTCTGTTGCTGGTGCTGCTGGGTGTCTGGTGGTGGTGGGGTGGTTTGGTGGTGGGCCGCTTTTGAGTCTCTTCCATTGAAAAGAAGGAGAGTCCTCAGCAGCAGCAAGCTTGTGGCTGCACCGTGTCCGGAAGAAACGTGTGGAGGCGGCCACGGAATCTCGTTTCAATGATGTAGGAAAACAGAGTTCTTGTCACAGGATTTGGAGCACTAATGACTCCCTGTATGGGAATATTAGGTAAGTCAATCTTGCATTGATTGTTCAAACACATTTTGTATCCTATCTATGTGACATGTGTTAATATCACTATTAATCTCTAATATCTATCAATTAAAGTTAATTGTTACACACATAATCCTTCATGTTTTTCTAACGACCAAACAATACTGCAAAAAAGTTTGCCAAAGTTCGTACAATAATCATGCAAGCTTCCTTAGAGTTGTATGTTTCCACGTAAATTCTCATGAGCTACACATATTCAACCTAAACTATCATGTTTGGTATCTCTTTGAAACAGGTATCCTTTTTGTACAATGTTCGTCTTTCTATTAATTTGTAATGTCAATTATTTGTTATGTAGTTCAAGGGAGACAAGTTCAGCCTCAAAAGCAGAAATGTGGGGAACAACTATCATTGGCTGTGTCTGCGTGTGGGAATCATGTCAGGGAGCGCACGAATTGTCGGAAGAGAGAGATTTGGATATCAAGGCCAATTTAAAGAAAATCCAAGCACAACGAATGCTTCTTCTGCCACTGGAGGTGGGCCGCCAGCAACAGCTCTAATCTTAACTCCATTGTGAGGAGCAGCTGAGTGAAAAATTTCTTCCGGTCGTGTGGAGGGTTTGCCAGAGGACGAGATATCGGAATTTATGCAGCGCAATTTCACAAGGTGACAAATGTTACTGTACTAACACGTGTCTATGTTACATTCTTATCTATATTCCGCCTGGCAACTTTATAAGTGTCTTCCAAATATAAGCATAACTACATATATATCTGTATATATGGCTCTATCTCTCTCTCTCTCTCTCTATCGCTCTTCATCTCTGCTCTACATCTCGCGACGATGATCTACTCTCTCTCTCTACTATCGTCCTCATCTTATATATATAATATATATAAAAAAGAAGAAGAATACACCCAATCCTATGCATTACGGTGCAAAAAATAAATGTAAATTCCAAAAAGGCTCATAAAATGAACTCGACAAACATAGAATATAACAAAGAATGTTATGAGATAATACTACATGCTCCAAAGGATCAGGAAACGCGCCTTGTCTGCTACACTGCTCCGTGGACTCCACTGTATCCGATCTGGCCCTCGTTGTTCACCGCCAGCAGGAATCACGACGTTTAGGCTCTCCACGAACTCCTCTCCCCGGGAATAACCTTCATACAGCTGATTGGACTCATGGGTATATATACGGATATTATACCAGAGCCATCCCCTGATGAAATCAGTTTAGCTGATGAAACGCGTAGGCCAGGTGCTGTTGATCTTCAAGCGTCGTTTTCCAATCCTGTCGCATTCAAACCTGTTCGGTATCCATACTTACCGTGTGAGTCATCCGCTGTTCGCGCCGTATCCATCGTCCCCGGTGGGAACCAAAATCATCTGTTGGTGATTCCCGGGAAGGAGTTCGTGGAGAGCCTAACATTGTGAGTTCCTGCTGGCGGTGAACAACGAGTCCAGATCGGATACAGTGGAGTCACGGAGCAGTGCAGCAGGACAGCGGCGTTTTTCCTGACCTTTGGAGCATCAGTATTATCTCATAAATGCTTTTTTATATTCGTGTTTGGAAGTTCACTTTATGAGCCTTTTTTGGGAATTAAATTCTTTTTTGCACAGTAATGCACTAGGATTGAGCGCTTCTCTTCTTCTTTTTCTATGCAGGTGGAGAGGTAGGTCGTTGTGCCCTTTTAGAAGGCTGCCTGTTTCCTGATAGTGCTTTGTTTTTCCCCACATTGGACACCTTTTTGGACTCCAAGGACTATTCGTATTGTGTGTATATAGAAGGATCCACAGCACACCATGTGTAATCATCATACACAATCAATGAGGTTTCATGATATTCAGAAAGATTATGATGATTTTATAGGTTTTTTATTTAATTTATAATTTTAGTTTTTTCTATTTTTTTGTTGTCATACCTCACCCAAGCACAGTCCTCTCTTGTATATATATATATATATATATATATATATATATAATATATATTATAGATATATATATATATATATAGATATATATATATATATATATTCTATATATATATACAGTGGTTGACAATCACCAAAAAATCTACTCGCCAACCACCAAAAAAAATCAACTCGCCACCTAGTTACCAAACGTGTGCTTCTTGGGCCAATATTACTCGCCGGGGGTTACGCACCGACACACTTTATTCAGAACAAATACCCGGTATGGTTACCATGGCAGATACCTGGAATAGCGCAGCTCCTCACCTCTGATGACAAGCCCGTTTGCGTTTGCCTCCAACGCTGGTCATGCCTGGCTGACGGGCGGCTGATCTGTAAATGATATGATTAGGATTTAATAGGCGCAATGTCTTCGCGGTGTCTACCAGATGGTCATAGATTTCATGAAGTTTGTAATGCAGTATCATATAGTATTAAATACTCGTGCAGTATTGCAGCAGCGGGAATAAAATGCTTACGCATATCCTGCACTGTGAAAATCCTCTACATGCACTCGGTGAAGAAAGCAGAAAACAGTACACACAACACCAATACACCCGGGTATTACCCGAGGACTGCGCTTGGGTGAGGTATGACAACAAAAAATAGAAAAATAAAAAATGATAAAATTAAATAAAAACCTATAAATCAATACATAATCTCTTACTGAATAATCAATGAAACCTAATTGATTGTGTATGAATGATTACACATGGTGTGCTGTGGATCCTTCTATATACACACAATACGAATAGTCCTTTGGAGTCCAAAATGTGTCCAATATGGGGAAAAAACAAAGCACTATCAGGAAACAGGCAGCTTCTTAAAAGGGCACAACGACCTCCCTCTCCACCTGCATAGAAAAAAGAAGAAAGAAGCGCCCAATCCTAGTGCATTACTGTGCAAAAAAGAAATTTAATTCCCAAAAAAGGCTCATAAAATGAACTCACAAACATAGAATATAAAAAAGCATGTTATGAGATAATACTGATGCTCCAAAGGATCAGGAAACGCCGCTTGTCTGCTGCACTGCTCCGTGACTCCACTGTATCCGATCTGGACCTCGTTGTTCACCGCCAGCAGGAACTCACAATGTTAGGCTCTCCACGAACTCCTCTCCCCGGGAATACACCAACAGATGATTTTGGTTCCCACCGGGGACGATGGATACGGCGGAACAGCGGATGACGTCACACGGTAAGTATGGATACCGAACAGGTTTGAATGCCGAGCAGGATTGGAAAAGACGCTTGAAGATCAACAGCACACCTGGCCCTACGCGTTTCATCAGCTAAACTGATTTCATCAGGGGATGGGCTCTGGGTATAATGATACACGTATATATACCCATGAGTCCAATCAGCTGTATTGAAGGTTATTCCCGGGGAGAGGAGTTCGTGGAGAGCCTAACATCGTGAGTTCCTGCTGGCGGTGAACAACGAGGGCCAGATCGGATACAGTGGAGTCACGGAGCAGTGTAGCAGACAAGCGGCGTTTCCTGATCCTTTGGAGCATGAGTATTATCTCATAACATGCTTTGTTATATTCTATGTTTGTGAGTTCATTTTATGAGCCTTTTTTGGGAATTACATTTATTTTTTGCACAGTAAGGCACTAGGATTGGGTGATTCTTCTTTCTGTTATCTATATATATAATTAGAGAGAGAGAGAGAGAGACGGAGGACGAGGAGAGGAGAGAGAGGAGAGAGGCGATCGAGCGAGAGAGGAGAGAGATGAGAGAGAAGGAGAGAGAGGCTGGAGTGAGAGAGAGAGAGAGAGAGAGGAGAGAGAGAGAGAGAGAGAAGCGGCATATATACAGATATATATGTAGGTATGCTTATATTGGAAGTACCTTATAAGTTGCCAGCGGAAATATAGATAAGAACTGTAACATGGACACGTGTATGTACAGTAACATTTGTCACCTGGTGGAAAATTGCGCTGCATAAATTCCGATATCTTGTCCTCTGGCAAAACCCTCCACGACGACAGGAAGAAAATTTTTCACCAGCTGCTCCTCCAATGGAGTAAGATTAGAATGGGGGGAGAGCTTTGTGCGTTGTGCGGCCCACCCTCCATGGCAGAAGAATCATCGTTGTGCTTGGATTTTTTTCTTTAAATTGGCCTTGATATCATCAAATCTCTTCCGACAATTCGTGCGCTCCCTGACATGATTCCCACACGCAGACACAGCCAATGCTATTTGTTCCCACATTTCTGCTTTTGAGGCTGAACTTGTCCTCCCTTGAAATACATAACAAATATATGACATTACAAATTAATAGAAAGACGAACATTGTACAAAAAGGATACCTGTTCAAAGAGATACCAAACATGATAGTTTAGGTTGAATATGTGTAGCTCATGAGAATTTACGTGGAAACATACAAATCTAAGGAAGCTTGCATGATTATTGTACGAACTTTGGCAAACTTTTTTGACTGATTGTTATGGTCGTTATAAAGCATGAAGGATTATGTGTGTAACAATTAACTTTAATTGATAGATATTAGAGATTAATAGTTTGATATTAACACATGTCACATGAGATAGGATAAAATGTGTTTGAACAATCAATGCAAAGATTGACTTACCTAATAAATTCCCATACAGGGAGTCATAGTGCTCCAAAATCCCTGTGACAAGAACTCTGTTTTCCTCATCATTGAAACGAGGATTACGTGGCCGCTCCACACGTTTCTTCCGACCACGTGCAGCCACAGAGCTTGGCTGCTGCTGACTGGACTCTCCTTCTTCCAATGGAAGAGACTCCAAAAGCGGCCCACCACCAACCACCCCACCACCAGACACCCCAGCAGCACCAGCAACAGACACCCCAGCAGCACCAGCAATAGACACCCCACCAGCACCAGCAGCAGACACCCCAGCAGCACCAGCAACAGAGCCACCACCAGCACTCGCACTCACAGCAACACCACTCGCACTCCCAGCAACACCAGTCGCACTCGCAGCAACAGCACTCCCCTGATTCCTATGTTCACTCAGACGCGTACTCACACGACTACCAGTACCACTCACACCAGCATCACTCTTCCCGTGCCTTTCGGCCATACCTATAGCACTCACAAAGAAAAGAAAAGAAATTTAAACACAATCGCACTGAACACTTACAAACTGAACACAACACAAAGATGTTAACAAAACAACACAGGACAAACCTCTCACAATACACAACAACTCTCTCTGTCAATATGAAATATGTAAATCGGCCAGCTCTGTGTGTCTCTCTCTCTCTCTCTCTCTCCCAACAACACAGAGAATGAATAAAAATACACACTGCCTTTAAATGGGCCGCTTAATCAAAAACATGCTTGCTTTGGCAGATTCAGCAAGAAGTTTCATTGGCGAACCTAACACCACCTCGCCATGCACGCCGATACACCTGTGTGTGATCGGCAAATCATCGCCAGAGTGGGAACAAATGTTTTCGGCTTGATTCGGAAGGGATTCGGCACTTATTGCATACGGCGAGGGAAAATCGGCAACCTGCACAGGTCATGGCTTTTGTATTATGAGGGCTCCAAAGAAATGTGATTCAATCATTCTTGCCTGATTCTGTTTTATATACTGTTTCTGTGTTTGATGGTACTACAACGTTTGATACGTATAGCAACAAATCAATACATTTCCTAAAGCACAATCAGTAAGCACTTTAGGAACATAGACAAATATATATATACTATAAGCATGCATAACTATTTCAGATGAGAATTGGGCTCAGCTCAAGGATTTACAAGGTGTAATGTATGATAGGGTAATTCCCTAAGCCTTATTAATTATGATTTCTTTTCAAATACTCACTGTACAATGTCGGAAAGAGATTCTATGCACTGTAATGGTATTCTGCATGCCAAGGGGGCTTCTAGATTATCACGTCATAAGCAGGATGATAAGTACTGTGTGTTTTGTGAAAAGTAGGAGAAAGATCTCCAATACCGTGCTCAGCTATATGGTATTCTTTAGAAATATATACATCATGTATCATGAAAAAGGACAAGTGGAAAGGCTGTCTTCTCAAATATAAGTACCGTGTGTTCCATATAATTAACCCCTTCCTCTGGCGGGCGGGACCTGAATCTACTGGTAAAATCAGTGAAAAATATCTGATTACCTAAGAACAGTTTATACACTGGCGACACACTTTATTCGAGCTCGGCTAGTCCCACGAATTCGGGTATACCCGGGTGTATTGAGGTTTGTGACTGTTTTCTGCCCGAGTGCATTGAGGTATTTTCCAGGCAGGGATTGAAGCATTTTATTCCCGCTGGCTGCAATACTGCACAGTATATATATATATACTGCATTACAATTCATGAATTTATGCCATCTGGTAGACACGCGAAGCATTGCAGCCTATTAAATCCTAATCATTATCATTTAACAGATCAGCCGCCCGTCAGCCAGGCATGAACCCAGGCTGGGAAGGCAAACGCAACGGGGCTTGTCAGAGGTGAGGAGCGGCGCATTCCAGGTATCTGCCAGGTACATACTGGGTATTTGCTCGAATAAAGTGTGTCGGTGCAGTAGTCCCCCTAGGAAGTATATGGGTACAAGGAACATAACCCCCATAGCGCAGGTGAGCGGACTGGGGTGCTCACGGTTGGAAGGTATCAGCAGTTCCTTAGGCGTGCATCACGCTGGTAATAGACGAGTAGAGAAATCCTGCAGGAGGTAAGCGGAGCACAGCGAAGCAAATGCAGGGGCTATACACCAGAGTAAATAAAAATCCTTTATTGCATGATCAACATCATGTTAGTGGACAAGTAAAATCTCTTACGCGTTTCAGGCTTCTGCCCTTTATCAAAGAGAACTGTTTTACTCTCTGCAAACGCCCTGTTAATATAGGTCTCTCTTAAACTAAACTGAACTAATATCAAATTATCACATGATATATAATGTCCAAATCATATAGCATATTCTTCTCGCAACAAGTTTGGTGTGCCTTGACATATCAAAAATACAATAAAACAGTGCAGGATGGGTTGTCATAAAGTGTATTAAACAAATCAAATGGGAACCATTATAAAATATTTATACAAATGGCAGTCAATAAATGGGTGACTTTTGAGAGATCCTTCATGAACATCTAAATGATATATTGGGAAATAATATAATTCTTCCATTGTGGACTGACATGTATACATATGTTTAGTTCCATATTTATTTTTATTTTTATTTTTATTTTTATTATTTTTATCTTTATTTTCAATCTTATGATGGTACACTACCCACTCTTATCATGTATCTGTTTTCATGTATCTGTTTGTTATGTATCTATTCCATTTTACATATACAAATGCTTATGATGAATAATGTACTGTGGTAGTTCCCAACATCCTATACTCATACAAGGCTGTTATAGTGAGAAGTATAATGATACAATTAATATATAGAAGAACATACTAGTATAATTAGAAAATCATTAATACATCTATGCAACTGCACTATTATTAGGCTCTTATAGCTTATTATATCACCAGCTAACTTATACTATTTCATCACACCAACATCAACAGCTTTGCCATATGACTTATACCATTCCGTTATCTCCCTACTACCATTTCAGCCGAGTAGATTGTTTTTCTTGTTTTTCCTATATTGATACATTGTTTTGATTAGATTTTAATGTTGCTATACACACTGTTTCTTCTTTTTACTGACATACTCTGCAGCCGCTCTGTTGATCAGATACACTACCCGCACTCGTTACACACAGTAGAAATGTTTCATTCATTCCATTGGTTGCATCAGACAACCAATGAGATCGTAGCTTGGCGAACTCGCGCGCAAATCATCTCACTGAGATCAGCTGTTAGCGGGGAGAGACCTATATTAACAGGGCGTTTGCAGAGAGTAAAACAGTTCTCTTTGATAAAGGGCAGAAGCCTGAAACGCGTAAGAGATTTTACTTGTCCACTAACATGATGTTGATCATGCAATAAAGGATTTTTATTTACTCTGGTGTATAGCCCCTGCATTTGCTTCGCTGTGCTCCGATTACCTCCTGCAGGATTTCTCTACTGTGTGTTTTGTATTGATAATCATTTTCTTTATATACAGTACTCTGAGCTAATTTCTTTTTTTGTGGCCCCTGGTTTTGATTCTATGTATGGATGTATATCTTTATTTATATAGCGCCTTTAATGTACATAGCGCTTCACAGCAGTATTACACATGACTGTAACGGAGTGCTCACCACAAACAGGACGTGACCGCGGGGCCGAGGTGGGTATTGACAAAAAAAACAACCTCTAGCCGCGAGAACACGTCTGGAGTGTAGATTGATAGTGGTAGCCGGGTCGGGGTTATAGAGGTCAGAGTGGTAGAAGATACTTGCCGAGGTCGGGGTTGGAGAATTGCGGGTCATCGAAGGTACTTGTAGAGGTCAGGGTTGGAGAGGTGCGATTGTCGTTTGTAAGCCGGGGTCAGGAGTAGAGAAGTCCAGAAGGAGTAGGAGTCCAGAAAAAGCCAAGGTCAGACAAGACAGAGCTAGGAACAGTAGACACAGGTGCAAGACATGGAGGCAGGAATTGCAGTAAGCACTTTGTACTGAATGAAGTGTTCTGCTCAGCCATCTTGCCAATGGGCTGTCTGAGCATATTTAGTTCCCTGGGCAAATAGAGAGGCTGCATGGAAGGAATCACCAATATCCCTCGCTGTGATAGGCAGAGTAGGAGGCAGCAGCAGCTGTGGAGCAGTGAACAGAAGCCAGGACCCGATTCTGCACGTGCGTGCTCCGTCCATGCATAGAGCATGCACGATCCACGCCAGTGACATGGAGGGGAAGGGCAATCTAGAGTTGTGGGGAAGTCAGTAAGCAAGGTTCAAGACGGGAGAGGGCTTCAGACACAAAAGGGTTAGAGAGAAGATATCCTTGAGCAGAACGCAAGCGTCGAGATGGTGTATAGCGAGAAATTAGGGCTGAGATGTAAGAAGGGGCAGAAGATTGTAAAGCTTTAACAGTGTGTGTTATGGGATTTGATAGGAAGCCAGGAGAGGGATTTCTGCAGGGAAGATGCTGCGAAAGGTTTAGGAGTAGAGTTATTCTTGCAGCAGTGTTTAGGATAGATTGTAGGGGAGACAGGTGAGTGGAAGGAAGACCAGACAGCATGAGGTTACAGTAATCGAGACAAGAGGGCTTGGGCTTGTGCTTTTGCTACTGGGTGTATTTTAGTGCTTCCAACAGTAATGTAGAAGGAGGTAGTAGGGACAGGATTTGGAGGAAATATGAGGAGCTCCATTTTTGCTATGTTGAGATTAAATTGGCAGAGGGCAAACCAGGATGGCATAGTGGAGATACATTCAGAAACTTTGGTCTGTACAGCAGGTGTAAGGTCAGCATAGAGATATTTCAACCCAGGAGATGTGATTAGGTCATCTAGAGAGAGTGTGTAAAGAGAAAAGAGAAGAGGTCCCAGGACAGAGCCCTGGGTTACACCCACAGAGAGATCGAAAAAGAAGGAGGAGGTGTTAGCAAAAGAGACACTGAAAGTACGATGGGAGAGGTAAGAGGATATCCAGGATAAAGCTTTTTTATGAATACCAAGAGTATGGAGAATGTAAAGGAGAAGAGGGTTGTCCACAGTGTAAAATGCTGCAGAGAGTTCGAGTAATATGAGCAGAATGTAATGACCTCTGTCTTTGGCAGCATGGAGGTCATCCGTTATTTTAGTGAGGGTTGTTTCAGTGGAGTGAGCAGTGTGGAAGACAGATTGTAGAGGGTCTAGGAGAAAATGGGTGTTGAGAAAGTGGAGCAAGCAAGAGAATATACTGGACACCTAACAAGCTCCTATTGAACCCCCAAAATAAAACAACATAATACTATACGAATGGCTTGTAACAGAGGAGTGCTACTGAGCATGGCAATATATATTTAAAACCAGAGACAGAGTGCTTTTCCTGGTAATGTACAGGTTAATAAAGGCTTCAATCAGACTTAGAACTTTGCAACTAATATTGACAGATTTACTATAAATCATTCTTCCTGTTATTACACAGGTTATTAGAGAATTTATATTAGCGTTAGGGACCCCTGAATTGTGGTCTGCCGTGACGTTGGCTCAGGGCTTACAACAATTTTGGCCAAAAATGTCAAACTAAAAGACCATTTTACTTAATAGATATTTATACATATATATTTAGGCACTGTACCGTGTATGATTTTCACTGGATGTGCTAAAACTGAGCTTTGTCTGTGTTTTATGTGCTGTCTCTGGTTTTAAATATATATTGCCATGCTCAGTAGCACTCCTCTGTGACACTCATATGCTTATATATATGTTGTGGTTATTTTGGGGGTTCAATAGGAGCTTGTTAGGTGTCCAGTATATTTTACAATTCTTGTTCAGCTAGTCCTAGCTGATTGGAGGTTGGCAACCTCCTACTTAATTTAAGCTCACCCCCTCCCACATTTAAATGGTTAAGGGCTCACTCCTTAGCATCTTCCACACAGGGGAACTTGTTTGCTTGCAGGATGGTTGTGACATCTCTAATACAGAGTGCTTTTCCTGGTA
>WSYH01005219.1:0-46253 GCA_036426205.1 Ascaphus truei | reverse complement strand
TCATCAGTGAGGCTTGTTTCTCGAACTCTGTATTGTCTGTACAGTTCCGTTTGATCGGTAGGGCTACCAGTCACCATCCACCTAACCTTATCAAAGGTAACCCTGTAGGACAGTTCCTACGGATCAAACAGAACTGTACAGACAATACAGAGTTCGAGAAACAAGCCTCACTGATGAGAACTGTACAGACAATACAGAGTTCGAGAAACAAGCCTCACTGATGAAAGAGAGATTCTTGGAACGTGGGTACTCAAGAAATATGGTCCAAAAAGCTTACAAGAGAGCCAGAAATACACCGAGGCTGGACCTATTAAAAGATAAAATGGAGAACAGATCCACTCACACTATTAGGTTCATAGGTACATACAATGAGCAATGGAACCAAGCAAGGAGTGCCTTTAACAAACATTGGCACATCCTTAGGGCTGACGAGGACCTCAATGAAGTGCTTAAACCGTACCCCGAAATGACCAGCCGTAGGTCTAAGAACCTACGAGATCGGCTGGTAAGGAGCCATTTTGAGGCCCCCATCAACAAAACCTGGCTTCCCCAGAAACCATCAGGCACCTTTAGCTGCAAAAACTGCAAAGCATGCTCTGTCATAGTAAACGCGAAAACGTTTAATAACTGGGACAATACACGCTCGTTTAATATACGAAAGTTTATTAACTGCAAAACCCCAGGAGTCATCTACATGGCAGAATGTGTATGCACAATAAAGTATATAGGGAAAAACAGGCGAGCCTTTAGGGTTCGTGTCCTTGAACACTTGGGAAACATTAGGAATGGTGTGGACACTCCGGTAGCTAGGCATGTCAATGAGCACCACAGGGGTGACCACACAGTACTTACCTTCAAGGGCATAGACCAGCTTTCCATGGGCATCAGGAAGGGTAACTGGGACCAGGAACTACTGAAAATAGAGTCCCGGTGGATATATACACTACAAACCCTGAGCCCAAAGGGTCTGAATGAAGGCTTTGTCTTCAGTCCCTTTATTTAGCTCGCTATTGTCGCACTATTACCCACCTCAGCTAAGCATCCATCTCAATTTGGGTTCACCCACTCCATGTACTGTTATTTACATTCCTCCTCTCTGTATGTTCATTCCTAGTGTGCACTCACTATCAGTGCCTTGCTACCTATAGGCGCTATTTATGCAGCCCAATGGAATAAAAGTATTTAATTATACCTATTGCAGCACTGAGATGGGTATACCTGCCCATTTCTAACAGTACATCCTTACCAGTGCTGTGCCAATCCTATGTGCTGTGCACGAAGTCCACTGTGGCTTGTATTCACTTTGACAAATAACAGCACCTAGATTGAACACCAGGGGCTTAGGCACGCCTCTACTTAGCATTGTGATCGTATCCTATTCTACACGCACGCTAATCACTTAGCCAGGGTACCAGAATAGGGAACTGACTAACCTATCAGAGCTCACGCTCCTCCATAAAAGGTGGGGGCAGTACACATGCCCCGCCCAGCCTTGAGAAAGCTTTGCCATAGCGAAACGTACATCGGCAGTGACGTCATCACGTCAAGGGGGTGGGACCAACGCTCGTGATCGGAGCGTGTCCAAGCCCACACTAGCTACCCTACACAGAGCTAGACACAAGTATTAAGCTTACAAACTGTATCTCGAGCAGCAACTGTGGCAATACCTGTTACACAGGCACTAGCAAGTACGTGCTGGGCTATTAAGCACCAGCTGTTAAGCACCACCACGGTTCCTGCCATTTTTATTCTACCAGAGTTTCATGCTGTTTTGATAATTTTTTCAAGTGTAAGTAGACACTACTTGTGTACTACTGTTCTATTTTTTCAACTCACTGGACCAGTAGACGTTTGATTTATGCATGCAGAGTAGACATATCCCCCCAGGACATCTACTATACTGCCATGCTGACTGAATGTGTGTAACCTGTTCACTGCTGTAACGGTGTCCTTCCACAGCAGCAGTCCCCTCTCCTCTGGGGATACTAGCAGCAACCAACCTACCTGTTTTGCCTTACTACTGGCTATTGACAATACTGTTTGTCTTATGGTTTTGTGTTGGTATACCACTGCGGATACTTACCTTGAGTATTTATCTTGCTATCCTACATGAGCAGGCAATACATACACTCACCTGTCTTTGTGACGTTATACCTGTGACAGGTTGTAATATCTGTAGCTTTACAATAGCTGACACAGATTCCAGTGGTGTAATGAGTCATCTGGCTTTACCCTGCATATATCATCAAGGGTACTAGCAAACACTTTACACATGAGACCTGGTACATTTTATTTTCGCTGTGCTTTTGGCTCACTATGAGTCTAATCCACTCTGGCAACTTAGCGTTCCATTTATTTTAGTTGAATCAAGACTCCAAATAAAGTAATTTTAATACATTCACTCCTCATATCATTGCAACTATTCCCCTTCCATCTACTGTGTATTGAGCTTCTGTTTGAGTGCTCTCCTTTGGGGTTCTTTCTCTCTCCCAGTGTTAGTTCTTGCTCACCCCTGATAGCAAAACCACAGCATATATTGCTTAGCAGTTGCGAGGGTACTGTATATTCCTTCCCTTCCCCTCCCCCTTCCCTGTTTTCCCTTGAGTTCGTTATATCATCTCCAGCCAAGGTTTCTCCATGGACCCAGAGAAGCTGAAGGCGGTCCTCGATTGGCCACTCCCTAATTCGCTCAAGGCTGTGCAACGTTTTCTTGGCTTCGCCAATTATTACAGGAAGTTTATCAAAAAAAATTCTTCCATTGCCCTTCCCATCACCGCCTTGACCAAAAAGGGCGCAGACGTCTCATCCTGGTCACCAGAGGCCATCGCAGCCTTTGAGACTCTCAAGAAGGCGTTCGTGTATGCCCCCATCCTTCGTCATCCGGATACCTCCCTCCCCTTTACTTTGGAGGTTGACGCCTCAGACGTAAGGCTGGCGCAGTTCTGTCCCAGAGGACTTCTCCCCAAGAGAAACTCCATCCTTGTGGGTTTTTTTCACGGAAATTTTCAGCAGCAGAAAAGAATTATGATGTCGGTAATCGTGAACTTTTGGCCATTAAGTTGGCTCTCCAGGAATGGAGACATCTTCTAGAGGGTTCCAAGGAACCAATCGCCATTCTCACTGACCACAAAAATCTGTTATATATTGAAGGTGCTCGTCACTTGGGCTCCCACCAGGCTCGCCGGTCACTCTTCTTTTCCCGCTTCAACTACACCATCTCTTACATTCCTGGTACCAAAAATGTTAAAGCGGACGCCCTTTCTCGTCAGTTTGCCTCTGAGACCGAGGCTAAAGAAATCTCAGAACCTATCCTCCCGGCCAAGTGCATAGACTCGGAAAACAACTTTGATGTATTGGACGAGATCCACAAGGCACAAGCACATATTCCCAGCAGGTTCAGGGTACCAGAAGGACGTCTATATGCAGTTCCACGTTTCCGCCATAAAGTCTTACTTTGGGGTCATTCCTCCAGAGCAGTTGGTCATCCAGGCTTCAAGAGGACAGCTGATCTCATTAAACACAAAGGGTCTCACAGAAAACTGACTGCTCCCGTCCTCCTCTCAGTGCTATGGTTGCAAGTGTCCTCCATTTCAGTGTGTGATATCACTTCTGAAAGTTATATGAATATACAAAGTCAGTGTGGTTAATAGCAATATTGACTAAAGCTAAAAGGATACCAAAAAAAATTTTTTTAAATTAAAGACGAGGTGGAAATCCAGGGGAATCTAGATTCCCGGTGGACATCCCCCTTGTCTTTCATTTCTTCATTTCTCATTTCCTCTTTTTGGTATTCTTTTAGCTTTTGTCAATATTTGTATTAACCATATTGACTTTGTGTATTCATATAACTTTCTGATAAGTTTAACTTTTTTATATATCCTTGAACAAAAATTCATGTTTCATGTATTCATGATTAACTTACCCTTTTTTTCTCTTATTTAGGTAATTTTATACTTTATTTTGAATCCAACATTTTTATTTATATACTTAGTTTATTAAAGTTACTTTTCTGTTTTTTTTTTAATTATGTTTTAGAAATGGGATTAACTGTGATGTTATGCTTGTTCTGATGTTCCCTTAAAGAAGTGGATTGCCTGCACTGATTTTTGTAGCCCTCAGGGGTTAATATACTGAGATTGGCAATTATGGTGATGATGTCATCACTATGGGACTATGAAGATCGGGGAACATGCACATATGAACTACTACAACCTCTGACGAAGTTCTGAGGTGGGAAACGCGTCAAACTACTTTCAGAAACTACAGAGACTCAAGTGATTCTCTGTTTGGCTGTTGGTACCTGTGCAGATACAGAAGGCACTGAGACCCAAGTGTTGTGCTGACATCATGACTACAAACGGAGTACTCGTGCACCCACAGGAGTGGAGGACTGGAGCAGTCAGCTTTCTGTTTGTGGTCTATCTGCGCTTTGACTATGGGCTAATTGTGAGTGTAACCCATACAGCCTTGTGTATTTTAATTCAATACAATATCACCCTATTCCCTTCTCTCTTATGTAACGGGTATTCCCCCACCCCCAATCGCAGATAGAGTGAATGTGAGGGGAACCTATATGTTACCAGGTTTTGGTGCTTTACCTGTTAGGCTCCCAGGAGGGCTAAGCTTCTGCCACGGGGAACCTGGGGCAAGTATAATATGAGTAACCCTGTACTCGGTGCAATGCCTCCACCTGCGATGGCTCCCACCAGAGGGGGAGTGGTTCCTCGCAGGACAATATATATTAATACACATACACTCAGCATGTATAAAAACCAATGCCTTTACTATGATAACGAAGGGTGGCAATAACACATAACATGTACACTTATACTCTAACGGTGTAACCTTAGCGGCTCCCCCACTCACCAGGAGTACGTCTACGTCCCCTCACCGCGTGCCCCACACACCATGTCCATGTATAGCAATATGTTGGTATAGGCTCGGTCCTCTAGCCACTCGCTAGTGTCCGTAAATAGTTGAGCCTAAGGCGGGATCAGCGCCTGGTGACCGGTGTTGGTGCACTTGTTGTTATAGTACCTTCCGGTCATGGCGGTGACCGGTACCTCTTCGAAAAGGATCAGGCGGATCGTGGTCTGCCTCCTGGGTCTCAATGTCCAGCCGTCTGGTCCCAGACGACTCGCCAGCAAACCTGCTCCGCACTCTTGTTCTTTGTCCCTAGCTGGTACTCAGTAAGGGTGATGCTCGCTGCTACTATAGGCCGTCCCTACAGCACAGCAACCTTAAGTGACTTCAGGGAACACTCATAGGGGCCTACGGGGTAGCCTGTCCTATGCAGGTGGGTCACTGACCCCCTACACCCACACTACCTCTCCCTTCACCACCCGGGTCCCCTCTGACTAACTTCTACCTAATACTCACAACACCTGCAGCAACGCACTGCAACCTGCTTGGTACCTGCAGCAAACGTGCTGCACACACACACAATGCCTTCTTGTCAGCCCTCACAGCACTGACAGCCGTGACACTGACAAGACTGTACACCACACGCACCTAAGGGCAGGGTCCCTAACCTAGGGGCCGTCCCTCAGTACTTACCCACTAACCTAGTGGGGAGTTGGGGCCTGCCTGGGATCTGGGGAACCTTACCTGGTGTAGGAGCCACTTGCTCCCTACACCCTTTCTTCCCCTTCCTGCTCCCAGCTCCAACTGCCGTGCTCCAAAGCCCGCAAAATGTATCTATCTGCCTGTCTGGGAATCCTGGTCTCTCATTGGCCACCTTGAGGCACCTAGTGCCTGCCTCTCTATGCCTCATGGGAGTTGTAGTCCCGTGGAGAATGCTAATCCCTTGGGGCCGCGTGCGCGATTCTCCTGCGCATGCGTGAGTCTCCAATGGCCGCCGCAACTCCCTAACTGTCCCTACTCACATGCTCGCGCAACCTGTCATGGCGGCCCCCGCTAGCCGGGTGCGCCGCCGGGACTCTGAGCGCTCGGAGCGCTCCCTGCACTGGCCCCCACCTTCGCATTGTGCCGGCGGGTCCGTCGCTGCCTCCGGCGGCACCCGCAACTGCTCGGCACTTCGTGAGGGGGGTCTCTGGGAGCCGGAGGGCACCGGGGCTACACTTACATTTTGTCTTTTCATGTATTCATCATGATCATCATTGCATATCCATTACCAAGAGAAAAACAATAAGGTAGCGCTAACTTCTCCTGAGTTGGTACTGGATTTTTGGATCTGAGTTGATACTTCTCCACAGCATGGCTTATGCCATGTCAACATTTAATTTTCAGCCAGATATAGATAATAGATTTGCATACTGTCCATTTAGGATTATTCTGTTCAACATACTGTATCTCCTATTATAGTGCCCAAGAGGTTCTATATGTTATTGATACAATTATTTAAGCACTTGATAAAGGTCAGATAGAAGTATAACAAATTGAAGATAGCATTGTTTAAATTAGGTACTAATGTTTTGCATGTTCGAAATATCATTTATCAATGATTTATTTATTCACCATCTATTTATTATTCTCTATATATTACTTTATTTGTATAATTGTTCGCTGTTATTGTCTGTAATCATTTGTTTTTTGTCATGTTTTGTCATCTTGCTGAGACATCTAGCCAATGGGCGTTCCAACTGCGCATGCCCAACAATTATAATAGGTGTACTGCACCTTTCAATCGGAACTACTTATATTTGGACATACAGGGACTGGGTCATTACTTGTTTTTCCCTGAGGAAGGAAGCCACGACTTCCGAAACGCGTAGGGTGGTCCTGTTTTACACTCTACTGCCCCATTCACTTTTTATATCCCCATTGGAGGTCGTTCTGAACTGGCACAGCGTTCGGAGTACAAGCGAATCTGCTGTTACCATCTGCATAGCACTGCCGAGCTGAGCCTTGACGAATCTGCCGCCACGGACGTACAGCTACCACTGCACATGCGCAGGCTGCTCAGGAGACGGAGGTTGGAGTCACAGATCCGTAGAGGTATGTCCACGTGAGTGCAGGGAAGTACCCCGCCCAGAAGCAGATGCCGACATGCAGCGTGTGACCGCCTGGAGCTGACTAGCCACGATAAGAGGGTACACATGGGACCTATTCATTCTTAATCTTTGAAAAGAAAATTGTTATTGATGTGTTTTATTAAATGCAATTTTACCTATATCAGTCACCTGTTTGTTCTCAGCATCTGTTGTTTGTATTGTGTGTATGTGTGTTTGTATCCATCTGTTTCAGTTAATATACCGGATTACGCTATGTTATTTCTTTTATTTTCATTTCATGTTTAATATCCATACGTGGAGCACTTCATTGGATCTGCAACATCACCGAATCTGGTTGTATATAACTTATAATTTTTTATATATAACTGTGTTTAAGTGCCGAGCGCCAGAGATATAACACTTTTTCCCACATCCATCGTTTGAATCCTAACCTCCTAATGTGAGTAGGTCGTCATTCACTGTTTTGAACACAATCGTGTTTAAAACATTAATTTCACACTGGTATTGTGCTGCACATGTTATTCCCTTTGCCTGTTTGTGCTCTGTTTGTGCTCTGTCACTTATTCCATTTCTGTGATAGGAGTTTGAAAACTCCTCACATAATCGGCACCAGGCAAATTAGGGATATCCTTTCCCCACATTAATTTATTCTCATGTATCTATGTCACTTGATTATTAATTGCCACATATATTAGAATGTATAGTGATTTTTGCACTCATTTTTTCTGCTATTAATATTATCAAATAAATCAAATTTTCAACATTTCAATCAAGAAAATGTTCGATTTTATGTTTCTATCCGTAGGTATCTTCAAAGACACAGGATTTTGTAGTAAATTTGCATGCTCCACATACAGGGGTGAGCAAACTTTTTATGCCAAGCCCCCCTTTTCATCCATGAAATTTCTCGGGCCCCCCCTGCCTGATGCCATCAAAATCACATGAAAAATAAAAAAAACCTTTATTAAATTGTATACAATGTAAATACAAATATGTCAAAATACTTATATATTTCAACAGCTCGCGCTTGCAAAATTAGGCTGCGTCCACGCTGACGCTGAGATCGGTGACATCACCAACCATCCCAGTTTGCGCACCGCTGCATTCAATCACAACTCACACAGGCACAGCACGCATACTCAATCACTGCGCGCGCACTCTGCAGAAACCCACACAGCTGCGCACACACACTGCTGCACATACACTGCTGCGTGCTGCACACGCGCACACACTGCTGCGTGCTGCACGCGCGCGCACACACTGCTGCGTGCTGCACGCGCACGCACACTGCTGCGTGCTGCACACGCGCACACACTGCGTGCTGCACACGCGCACACACTGCGTGCTGCAAACGCGCACGCACTGCGTGCTGCACACGCGCACACGCACTGCGTGCTACGCACACGCACTGCGTGCTGCACACGCACACGCACTGCGTGCTGCACACGCACACGCACTGCGTGCTGCACACGCACACACTGCATGCTGCACACGCACACACTGGGTGCTGCACACGCACACACACTGGGTGCTGTACACGCACTCACCACACACAATGCGTGCTGCACACGCACACTGCGTACTGCACACGCACACTGCGTGCTGCACACGCACACATACTGCGTGCTGCACACGCACACACTGCGTGCTGCACACGCACACACACTGCGTGCTGCACACGCACACACACTGCGTGCTGCACACGCACACACACTGCGTGCTGCACACGCACACACACTGCGTGCTGCACACGCACACACACACTGCGTGCTGCACACGCACACACACTGCGTGCTGCACACGCACACACACACTGCGTGCTGCACACACACACTGCGTGCTGCACACACTCACTGCGTGCTGCACACGCACACACACTGCGTGCTGCACACGCACACACACTGCTGCTGCACACGCACACACACACTGCGTGCTGCACACGCACACACACACTGCGTGCTGCACACGGCACCAACCCACACACTCGCGGCTGACACAGCAAACACACCAACTGAGTGGATGCACCACAACACACACAATGCCGTGCTGCAACACGAATCACACACAACTGCTGTTGTTGTTTTTATTTTCTTTTTTTTTTTACATTTTGCCTTTACAACCACACTGTCGTGCTGCACACACACACACTGGTGTTGCACACGCACTCACACGTGCTGCACACCACTGCACACACAAATACGTGCCTGAACACGCCACACAACCTGCTGCACAACACAATGCGTGCTGCACACGCACACCACAGGGCTGGACAACACAACACAATGTGGCCTGCACACACACACACTGCGTGCAGCACACACCACTACTGCACACACACACTGGTGCTCGAGCACACGCACACATAACTGCGTGCCTGCAAACGACACACACACACACCACACACTGCGGCGCTGAACGCACCACACAACATGGGCTGCAAACAATACACTGGATGCTGACACAACACACACGCGTGCTCACACACACACACACACGCACTGCGTGCTGCACACACGCACACACGCACTGCGTGCTGCACACACGCTCACACTGCGTGCTGCACACACGCTCACACAGCGTGCTGCACACACGCTCACACTGCATGCTGCACACACACACACACACACACACGCTACACACACACTGCGTGCTGCACATGCACACACGCTGCGATGCCCCTGGTACGCACACGCGCTCACATGCGTGCTGCACAACGCTTCCCACTCGTGACTGCACACGCGCTCACACTGCGTGCTGAACACGCTCCACACTGCGTGACGCACACGCGCTCACACACCTGCGTGCTGCACACGCGCAACACAGTCCTGCGTGTGCACACGCGCACACACTGCGTGCTGCACACGCGCACTAACACGGCGTGCTGCACCACGCGCACACCACGGCGGTGACACACGCGCACACACGGCGTGCACAGCCGCCACGCAACACGGCGTGCTGCACACGCGCACACACGGCGTGCTGCACACGCGCACACACTGCGTGCTGCACACGCACACACTGCGTGCTACACACACACGCAACACACACACTGCGTGCTGCACACACACTCACACGCTGCACACACACACACACACACTGCGTGCTGCACACGCACTCACACTGCGTGCTGCACACGCACACACATTGCGTGCTGCACACACACTGCTGCACACACACTGCTGCACACACACAGTGCTGCACACACACACACTCACACAGTGCTGCACACACACTCACACACTGCTGCACACACACACTCACACACTGCTGCACACACACACTCACACACTGCTACTCACACACTCACACTCACACACTGCTGCACACACTCTCACACTCACATTTACATTTACCTGGAGGGTTAGTACTTCGCATGCTCCGGTCTCCATGTGGGGGAAACAGACAGGAGAAGGAGGGGCTGTCTGTGTGCAGGGAAGGCCCCACAGGAGCAGAGAAGCAGCAAGGCCCCGCCCCCACAGCAGAGACACAGCAAGGCCCCGCCCCCACAGCAGAGACCAGCAAGGCCGCCCCCACACGCAGAGACACAGCAAGGCCCCGCCCCACATTAGAGACACAAGCAAGGCCCCGCCCCCACAGCAGAGACCAGCAAGGCCCCGCCCCACAAGCAAGAGACACAGCCAAGGCCCCGCCCCCCACAGCAGAGACACAGCAAAGACCCCGCCCCCACAGCAGGAGACACAGCAAGGCCCCGCCCCCCAGCAGAGACCCAGCAAGGCCCGCCCCGCACAGAGAGACAAAGCAAGGCCCCGCCCCCACGCAGAGACACAGCAAGGCCCCGCCCACCATAGAGACACAGCAGGCCCCCGCCCCACAGCAGAGACCCAGCAAGGCCCCGCCCCCACAGTAGAGACACAGCAAGGCCCCGCCCCCACAGCAGAGACACAGCACACGGCCCCGCCCCCACAGCAGAGAACACAGCAAAGGCCACCGCCCCACATTAGAGACACAACAAGGCCCCGCCCCCCAGCAGAGACACAGCAAGGCCCCGCCCCCACAGCAGAGACACAGCAAGGCCCCCGCCCCCACAGCAGAGACACAGCAAGGCCCGCCCCACATTAGGAGACAAGCAAGGCCCGCCCCCACAGCAGAGACACAGCAAGGCCCCGCCCCACGCAAGACACAGCCGCCCGCCCCACATTAGAGACACAGCAAGGCCCCGCCCCAGCAGAGACACGCAAGGCCCGCCCCCACAGCACGAGACACAGGCAAGGCCCGCCCCCCACCAGCAGAGACACGCAAGGCCCCCGCCCCCCACAGCAGAGACACAGCAAAGGACCCGCCCCACAGCAGAGACACAGCAACGGCCCCCCCCCAAAGAGACACAGCAAGCCCCGCCCCCACAGCAGACACAGCAAGGCCCGCCCCACAGCGAGAACAGCAGGCCCCACCCCCAAGCAGAGACACAGCAAGGCCCCGGCCCCCCACAGCGAGCAGAGAGCAACACGGAGCTGTGGAACGCCCGTGCACAGCGCTGCCGGCACGCCGCCTGCACCCCCCCCCCCTAAATAATTTTGCGCCCCCCGCCCCCCAGTTTGCGCACTGCTGCTCCACAATGTCCACATAGAAACAAACCCAAAACTTTACAGGGTTCCCCTGGAATTTAATCACTAAAATAGTGACTATGAACTAGTTGATCTTTCACATTTTTGGATCTCCTATAGGTTATTGTCAGCATGTCTTAGATAAAAGGTTTAATTTCATCATCCATCTTTTATATGTGCCCATATTTGTGGAAAATATCATTAATTTATTTCTACTGTGAATTGAAGGTACATATAGGTCTTAATATATTTTTGTTGATTTGTTTTCAACTTCTTAAATACGGAATAATTTCTATCTTTACATTTTAGCTCTAATAATCTCTCACTAGGGTTTGTGATTATAATTTCTTTTAAGCAATTGTAAGCTGTCTTAGTTTATTTTTCAAAGATAAACTAATTGCTTCATTTTCACCTACAGTAGCTCTGAAATAGCACACAAGGCAGCTCCGTCGTCATGGTTACAGAGAACGCAACGGGAAGAGGCTGTCACTGCTGCAGGAGGAGAGCAGGAGTAGGTCAGGGGGAGAGGGGTCATACAGATGGAGATGGGAGGGAGGGACCCTACAGGAGTTGGTGAGGGGGGCCCTAGAGGAGTTGGTGAGGGGGAGAGGGGCCCTATAGGAGTTGGTGAGGGGGAGAGGGGCCCTATAGGAGTTGGGGGGGGGGGAGAGGGGCCCTAGAGGAGTTGGTGAGGGGGAGAGGGGCCCTACAGGAGTTGGTGAGGGTGGAGAGGGGCCCTACAGGAGTTGGTGAGGGTGGAGAGGGGCCCTACAGGAGGAGGTGAGGAGGGAGAGGGGCCCTACAAGAGTTGGTGAGGGGGGAGAGGGACCCTACAGGAGGAGGTGAGGGGAGGAAATGGGAAATTAAGGGTACAAAGTAAAGAGACTAGGAGAGGAGAAAGGAGTTGATTGGGGAAAGAGGGAAGGAGACAGGAGTGGGTGACGACACATTTATTATTTTTATTATTATTATTATTATGGAGTGGGGAACTGGCTCTTATTATTACAAATGCCCCGTAGTATTTATATCACCATTACTATTATTACTATGTAACTATGTATTAGTACCTGATTTATTCAACTATATTAAATATATACAATTCTTGCTATTTGTAGAATTATCCTTGACTATTATTGGTGTTAGTATTATTACTTATGTAGCCATGCATAATAATGACTGCATACATCTTCTCTGTAGCAGTAAGTCCTGGTACACACAGGCCTGCCCACAGTAGTAATGGAGGTTTTCCCTCACCCCCAAGTGTGGTGCCCTGTGTAAGGATGGGAGTGGCTGTATGCTCTGAGTCCCTGGATAGTGACCTCAGAGATGCGCCTGCCCCCTGGAGTATAAAGGGCACAGCACTGACAGTTAGTGTGTGGTTCGAGGGAGAGAGTAACCTGACGATACCGTTATTGAAGGAACACTTTTGTGACCCTAGTGCAGTAACTAGCGGGAACATAGTGATAAGTCCAGTGTGTTTACGCCACGCTGTGTCCAGGGACCTGGCACAGTGGTGATCTCCCTAGGAGAAAGGGAATCCCACTTCATGATTGGAGGGCGTACCTGGCAAAGGGACATCACGCAGAGATGTGCGGCTAGAGCTGGCAGCTGCATGGGGCAGTCTGCTACATCCCTGTATTCAATAAAGATGTCCTTGAGAAAAAGAACCCCACTGTGTGAGTGTGAGATTACTCAACAGTGGACGGCACCAAGAAGGAGTTCCTCACCAGGACCATCTCCCTGCGGAAGCACAGATCCTGATGAGGTGGAGGCGCTGCACATGATGTAAGTTGGACTCGTACCCACTACCTCAGATACCTGTCCTGATTGACATCCCCTAATAACACCAAGCGGGAGACTCAAGAGTCCTGTTACTTGCAGGTGCACCACCACACACGCCTTGTAATGGGGGACTGGTTAGACTACACGGGCCAATATGAGATTGGGTGGGTCAGGCCGGAGGGAGCACCCGTTACACTTACATTCACGTAGATTAGCACTGTCTCGTTCACAGTATTTTGCCAGCCCTGATAATATAACTACAATGGAAGGGGAGGGGGGGGGGGAGGTTGTATACTGTACACGTCCACGGACAGAGGAACTCATACAAATAAAGCTTTTACTGTATTTCATTAGTATTTTATATGTATTTGGAGACTTGGGGGTATTTTTTTACATGTATTGGGGAGGGTTGTTTTTTTATATGTATTGGTTTTTTTTTTAATGGATTGGGCTCTTTTTTAGATGTATTGGGATCTTTTGAAGATGTATTAGGGTCTTTTTTTAGATGCATTTGGGGTATTTTTTTTAGATGCATTGGGATTTTTTTTATATGTATTTGGGTGGGTTTTATATGTATTGTTTTTTTCAATATGTATTGATTTCATATGTATTGAGGATTAGAGTTGCAGCCTCAGTGGATGCAAGGTTAGGTGGAGTGATGCAGGAGACAGGTGGGTGTGATGAGGGTTGTTGACGCGCAGCTGGGGAGCGGTGCACACGCGTCACGTGTGCGCACCACGCGACGCTGACGTGCGCCGTAACTGGGGGGCAGAGCCAGACTGCGATGTCCTAAAAGCTCCTGCATGAGCTCGCACGCTGTAAGGACAGCTGGGTTGCGCGAGGCAGCAGGTAAGGAGGAAGTGCGCAGCGGGGGATGCGCTCCCCGATTCCTGACAGTTTCCTCCCATGTTTGTTTATATTGGACATCTATATCATTAAAGGATGTGAAAAGATGTATTCTCAACCCTCTCAGTATTATCCTATGGTGGATATACTTTTCTATACTCATTTTCTACCATAGGTTGATTTTATTGCTTAACATATCATTCCATATTTGAAAGTCCTTATGGAAGTCAATTTCATCCAATAGTGCCGCTTTACATGGTTCTCCATGATTGGGATCATCAAAGATGTTTTCACAGACTTTAATCCAAACCTTCTCCTGCCCAAGTTTAAGACATAACTCGATTCAATGATGAAAATATGTATAGTCGTGCAGATCTAAGAACAGATAGCTGCAATACAGAAGCAAAAAAATTGAAAAATTCAACAGAATACAGTTGTTAAATTAAATTATGATTTTGTGTTGAGCTAAAAATAGAGGACTAAGAAAAACCCTCTTTATATTTATAATTATCAACTATAAGCAAACTTTAATTTTGGCCAATTTTATTAATGACCAAATCTATAAACTAAATACCCTAAACAGATCTCCCTCAAACTCATAGCAAATCAAAATGTAATGTTATTAGGGGGAGGTGCTAGCCTTCCAAAAAAGAGACCCAATCAAATGTTATTTTATTTATTGTAGCATCATGGAAATGTTACTCTCTCTACCCACTACAAACACCTCCTTCCAGGCTCAATTCCAATATCATCATATACCTTGGACTACTCAAGGCCTCGCATTAGCTACTGATTGTTGGTGGAGAACTCAGAAAACCAGTACACAAACCACCGCTCAGTCTAATAGCAAATTTAGCAACATTAAAGCCTGCAAACAATTACTCAAATTACACACCCCTGAAAATGCCCCTTTCATATTCCAAAAAAGTGCAATCTGTCACCATTATATAAATGTGTGACGCCTGCTGCTAAAACTGAATGAAATAAGGGCATGGTGCCTTTTGCATGAGCCAATAGCCGTAATTTGCACTGATGTACATGGCTAGCTCTTAAAAAAACGTTGTTGCAACTAACTCTATTAAGGGGTACTCCATTTCTAGAAAAGATAGGTCAAAGAGAGGAGGTGGGGTGTTACTTTATATTGACGACTCCTTACAATTTACAGTGCTAAATTGGCCCCCAAAAACTACCCTCTTTTGAAATCCTAGTTGGTAAAATTTGCTCTACTTTCACTAAACCAATTCTTATTGTTGACTTCTACTGCTCCCTAAGGCCTCACTACAATCCCTGGCAGATATCACCCATTTTCTTAGCACAATTTCCCCTTTGAATGGGAAGAGTGAGCTGTTAATTCTTGGGAATTTCAACCTCAATTGACTTGACCAAAAAACAACAATATCCGGACATAATTCAAGTCAGTTAACCTAACCCAACTAATTTCCCAACCCACATGGACAAACCTAAAATCTCACAACCATTCCTTGCTAAACTGGATTCTGTCCTCTTGTCCCAACAGAATCCAATCCTTGGGTATCCTACCTGACATTTTTCAGTGACCATGCAATGTCTAAGGAAAATCACTCCACCCACATCAAGCCCTAAAGTTCTACTAGC
Source organism: Ascaphus truei (assembly GCA_036426205.1). NCBI lineage: Eukaryota > Metazoa > Chordata > Amphibia > Anura > Ascaphidae > Ascaphus > Ascaphus truei. Next base: position 30,475 of record WSYH01005219.1, on the reverse strand, counting down.
TAGAAGATTTGAAAACCTTAACCCACAACAGTTGACTGACCTTACGAACTGCCCTTGGTATAGAATCAACTTGATACCAGACCCTGATTCTGCACTTGATTATTTCCAAACAGATTTCTTAAACCTCTGTGATACCCATGCTCCACTACACAGAATAAGAATGCGGGGGACCCACCTTCCATGGGTTACATATGACCTTATTACACTTTACCATTTTAGGGATGCCTTGTGGAAAAGATACAACATAAATGGCACTGCCACGTATAGAAATAAATACAGATGCCTGCGGAATACATGCAGAAGAGAAACAAGACTAGCAAAAGCCCAATATTACATAGACAATCTTCACAAAATACATAAAATCCAGCAAACTTTTGGAAGGTCAATATATTCCAGCCATCAACAACCATCTAATATCAAAAAGGATGATATTACTCTCACAAATCACACTGACATTGCAAACTCATTCAATGAATACTGTGTGAGGTGTGCTACTTCCCTACTATTAAAGTGCAACCCTAACTACAATCATGAAGCTCAACCTGGGAGAATCCCTATAGCTCCACCCCCTTCAAACAGTGCTTACAAATTTCAATGTGTCCCAGTATCTGAAGAGGAGATTACAGAGGCGCTACTAACATTAAAACTAAGCAGCCAATGTGGACCTGACCTACTTTGATCAAAGATCCTACGACTCCGTGCTCCAGCCATTGCCATACCGCTTGCTCCCTAATCAACTTTATATTCCAAAGACCTGGAAAAGTGGTGACAAAGACAATTTATCCAAGCTAATTTCTCTTCTCTCAATACTATCCAAAGTCATGGAAAAATGTGTCCACTCCCAATTAAGCGATTACTATACCAAGACAAATTTTCCTAGCCAACTCTATAGATAGAATTCCCTAGGATAGGGAAGACTGGGCCTCTATAAGGTAACAAATACCCCATTCAATGAAAGAAAAGATGAATGAGTAGTTATTCCACTTCTTTCCATAACAACATGATGTTCAATACATTTGAATGTACCCTGTATTAAGTGTCCATAAGATAGAACAACTCCTTTTAAGGGCTGTGCAAAGCAACGCCTACTAGGTTCTAACGCTATTGAGAGTATGTACAAACCAGATAATTACAACGCACACAATGCTATACAATTGCACATACTTGAGACCATAATGCGTCAATACTCACAGGATATGTTGTACACCATCTGTTGTATCCTTTGGTATAAGGTTGGAGTTCTTCCTTCACTTCCAGGGTAGGTTCTGTGTGCAAATGCGCAAATAGTGAAGCATAGGGGGAAAAGACAGAATGCCGCTGCGCTGCACCACAAAAATGAGTGAGAGGGGGTGACTAAAAACAGAAAATCTTTATTGCAGAAAACGGAGACCGGGAATCACTGTGACAGATATGAGGGAACAGTAGTGAAAAGAGGATATTACGGCCGTAAATTAGTGCAGGGTTTCTGCTCCACTCCACGGTTTGGAGATTTACCAAAGGGGAATCCAGACCGGGACTTCTAGCTCTCCCAGCTTTCACAGGACTAGAGCAGCTGATTGAGCAGGGAGATGATTAAAAGGTTGCTCTAAACAGAGCAAGACAGGGCTGTTTTACTCTCAAGAGTAGGGTGTGTTACTCTCAAGAGGAGGGTGTGCTGAAAAGCTGTGTTATGCTGAGAAAAAGACTTTTGTTTTGTTTGTTTGATTTACTCCTGTTATCTGCTGTAGCATTTGTATGGCAAAATAAACAGGCCAAGCTTTTCACCTCTGTGTCAGAAGACTGTCTCCTCTACCTGGAAGGCTTTGTGAAAGTGCTGATCCTTGGACAAAAGGTACAGAGCAAGAAGGTACTTTGTCACATCACATTAACATGTTTCACGCTGGGCGCTTTGTCAAAGTGTGTATTCCTATCCTCCAAAGTGGATTTTTGTATTGCAAGCGAACCAGGAAGTGAATCTGTCATTCGCGCCAAACAAACTTGCACGATTACATCATCGCGCTAATCCACATACTGTACACTAAAACAAGTAAAACTTTATTTAAAAAATTAACAAAAGAACAAATACATGTTGGTATATAAAATCAAAATCTAAGTGAGAAACAAAGATGTACTTACTTCAAATGGATTGTTATCTATATATTGTCCTGAAAACAAAATTAAGAATCCTATATTAACCACTATAGTGATATTGAGGCCAAACAGTCTCCTGCACATATTCTGAATACAGTTCAAACAACAATATTGACTTAAAATCCTCAGGGATGTGTGGAAACATAAATTGACAACATGCATATATATATATACTCTCATATGATAAATCAAAGGTATATGGTTCAATCTTCAGATAATAATTAGCATATATATCCATAACTTATTCAGATGTAATTCAATAAATCCACATTAACCTACTGTATACACATGCATGTTGTCCAATATGATAAGGCAAAAGATCCACACACCAATTATTTACAAAAAAAGGAGGACAAATAGTTATTGTGTTACAATGCAGAAAGGGATGTGCCAGACATTTCTAATGTCTTTGATGGACAAAAATGGCACAAATATTTATTCACTTTCCTTACAGTATGAAAAAAAGGGTCTGTGTGCCGAGCACGCGCATTTTATGTGAAACTTCTTCGTCTTTTGTCACAGAAATTGTCTTTGTGATGATGATGTTTTTAATTAAAAATCAAAATACAATTTTAGTGACAAAACACAAAAAAGTGTGACTTAGAATGCACGTGCATGGCACTAATATATTTATACTAACTGAATTACTCGTCTGTGTGTGACACTAGGTGTGTGACTGTGTGTGTGACTGTGTGTGTGTGTGTGTGTGACAGTGTGTGTGTGACTAAATCTGCGTGTGTGTGTGTGTGTGTGTGTGTGTGTGTGTGTGTGTGTGTGTGTGTGTGTGTGTTGTGTGTGTGTGTGTGTGTGTGTGTGTGTGTGTGTGCGTGTGTGCGTGTGTGTGACTGACTGCGTGTGTGTGACTGACTGCGTGTGTGTGTGTGACTGTGTGACTGTGTGTGAGTCTGTGTGACTTTGGTTCTGTTTCATCACCAGGATCTCCGGGGACGCGACTCTCTCCCTCTCCGGCTCCTCTCCTCTCCCTCGGTCAGTCCTCTCTTTGGTGGCATCCATGCGCAGAGACCCGTGGCCTACGCAGAGCCCCGCGTCCATTAGAAGGTATGCGTGCTGGAAGAGGTGGACAAGGGTTGTACTGTGCATGTGTGTTGGGGCCTGCAAGCTCCTTGTGGCAGGACGGCCTGTAGCCGAGGTCAGGGAACAGTCCACACGTGTAGTTTCAGGATAATGAAAAACGTTCAATGGCTTTATTTCTCTATTACAACATAACATCCGGGTACACTGTCCCTTTAACAAATAAATCCTGCTCCATGTTGGGAGAAAACTAACTAACAACAGCAGACCTATCTAGCAGGCTGGCTGGCTAAACCATACCAAACCTTCAGAGTCTTTAAGCAGTCATGAAACAAATTAAACAAATCTTACTTTGGCTGCAGTAAGTAGTTTGATGTATCTGTCTGGCTAGCAGCACATATATCCATGTGCTCTGGTCTGAGAGAGCCAGCTACTGCTAGTAACACATCCTTTTTACTCTGCTGGCTCTCAGGTGTCAGATTACATCCTGACTACCTAACTTCCACCGGAGTTAACCCTTATGAGTGCTGGATGAAGCACTCAGACTAGTCTCCTCCCAGGCGTAACTGATAGGAGTTGACTTCACTCTGTCATATACCTCCCCTGTTTGTGTGTGGCTAGTGTCCCACACGGCTGAAGCCCGACCCTCCACTCCTTATCTTGACAAAAAATCAGCATTTCCATGGTCCTTTCCAGGTCTATGCTGAATATCAAAAGAGAAGGGTTGGAGGGCCATATACCACCTGGTCAACCTTGAGTTTTCGTCCTTCATGGTGTTTAACCACTTCAAGGGCACATGGTCAGTGACCAGGGTGAAGTGTACTCCGGCGACATAATGTCTCAAGGCCTCAATTGCCCATTTTATAGCGAGGCACTCCTTCTCAATGACGGAATACCTCACTTCCCTTGGGAACAGCTTCCGGCTGATGAACAGTATGGGATGTTCAACACCATCAAATTGCTGGGACAGCACTGCTCCCAGTCCTACCTCTGAGGTATCCGTCTGGATGATGAAGGGCTCTTTAAAATCTGGGCTCCGAAGAGCGGGGCCCTCTGACAGCACTTTTTAAGCATGTCAAAGGCGTCTTGGCACTCCCAAGACCATTTAACTTGAGTCGGGGCACTCTTTTTTGTCAGATCTGTTAGGGGTGCAGAAATTTCTGAAAAATTGGGGATAAACCGCCTGTAATACCCTGCTAACCCCAAAAGGGCGCGGACCTGTGTCTTTGTCTGTGGGGTGGGGACTTCCTTTATGGCGGCCACCTTGCTAGCTAGTGGCCTTACTATCCCTCCCCCAACAGCATACTGTAGCCCAAGTACTTTGTAGTGGATTTACCCAGGGCACATTTTTGGGGATTTGCAGTGAGCCCTGCTTCTCTTAAGGACGTTAGGACTGCCCTTAACCTTTTTATATGCGACTGCCAGTGTCTGCTATAGATGACAATGTCATCCAAGTAGGCCGCGGCATATGCCCTATGGGGTCGTAGTACCTTGTCCATTAACCTTTGGAACGTGGCTGGAGCCCCATGTAACCCAAATAGCATAGTGATGAATTGGTATAAACCGAGAGGGGTGGCGAAGGCAGTTTTGCATTTGGATTCTTCCGCTAGAGGTATCTGCCAATATCCTTTCGTGAGATCTAGGGTGGAGATATACTCTGCTTTACCAAGCGAGTCAAGCAATTCATCCACCCTAGGCATGGGGTATGCATCAAATCTGGATACAGCATTTACCTTTCGCAGATCGACGCAAAACCTCACCTTCCCATCTGGTTTAGGGACCAACACGATAGGGCTACACCATTCGCTGTGGGACTCCTCGATCACGCCCAATTCCAACATGTCTATTATCTCCCTCTCTACCAGGTCTTTTCGGCCCTCTGGCAATCTATAGGGAAGGGACCGTACTTTTACGCCAGGTTCTGTCTCAGTCCTATGCGGCACTAAATCAGTCTGCCCTGGCAGCTCAGAAAAAACATCTGGGAACTGGTCACATACCTCTAGTAGGTCTGACCTTAGTTACGTTGTTAACTGCCCTCCCATGGGAACCTGATGGTCATTGTACGTACTACCCTTTGGAAGCTGTGGACCCAAATCCGTCTCTCCTTCCCGAGGGTGAATGAACAGCGATCTCATCGTTTTCCAGGGTTTCAGGAGGTTCACGTGGTAGATTTGTTTACCCTTCCTGGACCCTGGTTGAGAGATCTCATAGTTCACCTCCCCGGTGCGGCGGAGAACTTGGAAAGGACCCTGCCACTTCGCAAGGAGTTTACTCTCTGATGTCGGTAGTAGTAGCATCACTTGGTCCCCAGGTTGGAAGACCCTCAAGCGAGCATTTTGGTTGTACTGCCTCTCTTGACGTTATTGGGCAGATTTGAGGTTTTCCTTAGCAAACCGACCTATCATGTCTAGGCGGTTTCTAAGGTCTATGACATACTGAAGGGTATTCTTGGAGGGGGAAGGCTCCTCCTCCCAGGATTCCTTCAGTAGGTCGAGAATACCCCGAGGTTGGCGTCCATATAGGAGCTCAAACGGGGAGAAGCCTGTGGATGATTAGGGAACTTCTCGTACCGCAAACAGGAAAGGGAGAATTTCATCCCAAGCTCGCTTTTCAGTGTCCACAAACTTCCTAAGCATGGTTTTTAAAGTACGGTTAAACCTCTCTACCAATCCATCAGTCTGAGGATGGTAGACCGAGGTCCGGACGGATTTTACCTCCAATAACTTCAGGACATCCTGCATTAACTTTGCCATGAAATTTATTCCCTGGTCAGTTAACATTACTTGGGGAAGTCCTACCCTAGAAAACAGTTCTAACAGCCTGTGAGCAACCTGTTTAGCAGTGGCTGATCTCAGAGGGAAGGCCTCAGGATATCTGGTGGCATAATCTACAACAACGAGTATAAATTTATGTCCCTTCGCAGCGGGTTCTAAAGGTCCGAACAGAACTACCCCAATTCTCTCGAATGGGATGGCTACCAAGGGCAGAGGAACCAAGGGAGCCGGCTTCTGTCCTTTTTGGCTAGTTAACTGGCATTCAGGACATGTCTCACATAGTTTCATGATGTCACCATGTATGCCTGGCCAGTAAAACCGGGACGAGATGCGGTCCGTGGTCTTATCTCTGCCCAAATGACCACCCCATGGGAGAGTATGTGCTAGGGTGAACACTGTTTTAATTAACCCTTTAGGGACTAGCATCTGTCGAATGACTTCCCCTGTTTGTGTAACCTTATTCACACGATATAGGATGTCATTCAACAGTTCAAAATGTGGGAACACTTTTACACCTTGTTCATCCATTATCTTGTTGTTGACCTGTACCACCTTCTCATATTGTCTAGCCAGAGCTGGGTCCTCCCTCTGCCTCTGACGGAAGTCAGGAAGATCCAGGTCTGGCAACATTCCCGTATCTATCTGTTCCCCACCCTGGTCATCCCCGGCCATGACCTGCAGTCCTTTGGGCTGACTAATGTTACCAAGAGTCCCAGCCTTTCTTAACCAGTCCTCTTTTTCCGCACGTCTCTGTTTACGTGTCTTTGGGACATGGTGTCTACGGGGAAAAATCTCTGGGGAAAAAGGGAACAAGTCTCCGGGCTTCTCCGGTACCAGAGAAGTAGGCTCCCTAGGAGTAGGAGCCAACAATGTTTCGAGGTAGGGCCAGTCTCGGCCAAGTAGAACAGAAGCAGGTAGCCAGGGAGCAACTCCCACTAGTAGGCTAGCCTCTTGATCCTGGATACGCAGTAGAACGTTCGCCGTCGGGTATCTCTTTGTTTCCCCATGGATACACTCGATATTCCAAGGAGAGTCATAAGATAGTCTATTGCTTGGAATTAGGCCCTCTAGGATCAGGGTTTTTCCAGAGCCCGAGTCCAGCATGGCATTTACTTTTGTCCCCTCCAGAGATGCTGGGACTAACCACGGATTGTGGTCCCCTCGGTGACAAGCTGTGGCAGTGGTTTTGCCATATGAACAGTCCATCTCATCATCTCCTGAGTCCGCAACCTCGGTCGTCAGCGGAAGCTCTCGACGGGGCTCTGTGTTTGGACCTCTCCGCTGTTGGATGGGATCCTCCCTTCTGGTTGGTGGGGTTATCCTCTCCACCGGGTGGGTGACAGGAGTCCAGGTTCTCGGGGAATACTGTGGGTGGCGGCCTCCCTTGAGTGATCCAGTGGCCTCGGACCTGGGACGGGCGTCTCTGCGGGAGTTTGTACCAGGAACCCTCCGAGATGGGAAAGGGTCTTCCGATCGGGTTGACTGGATCTCCCGAGCTGGCGGGTTGTAGACCCCTCGATTGTCTGCTCTCCTGCCTCTAGCATCACCGGAAGCAACTGGTGTTTGCACCGGCCATTCCCAGCTATCCTGTTGGGTGTCGTCGCCCAGGAAGTTTTCCACCAAGCGGACTGTTGACTCCAGGGAAAATGCAGCGTGTCTTTTTACCCAGGAGCGGGAGGAGGGGGGCAGTATCTGTATGAACTGCTCGAGCACAAACTGTTCAAGGATCTCTGCCTTGGTATGTTTGTCCGGTTGTATCCACCTGGTACATAAGTTTACTAAGCGGTGGGCTACGACCCGGGGTCTGTCTCTGTTTGTATATTTGACTGTCCGGAACCGCTGTCGGTAGGTCTCTGGCGTGAGGCCTAGGCGATCCAGAATAGCAGCCTTTAGTTTCTGATAGTCCATGGCCTCGTCCACTGGAAGAGCCTGGTAGGCTGCTTGAGCTTCCCCTATGAGGAGTGGAGCCAGAGTCGTTACCCAGCGATCAACTCTCCAGCCGTGGGCCGTGGCTACCCTTTCAAAAGTGAGGAGAAATGCCTCTGGGTCTTCGGTTGGCTTCATTTTAGACAGCATCACCGGTGGGTTATTTGGAATCCCTGGTCTGCCTGGGGCTGGGCCTTCGGCCAGTAATTGGAGTAGCTTTTCCTCTCGCCGGGCCTGTTGCTCATCTTGCTGGGCTTGTCGCTCAGCTTGCTTCTCTGCTTGCTTCTCTTCTCTTGCTTCTCAAGGAAGTGAGAAAAAATTGTCTCCATTTTTTTTTTCTGTGTGGCCCATCAGATACAGGGGCCGTCCGACTTCCCACTTCTGACACCACTTGTGGCAGGACGGCCTGTAGCCGAGGTCAGGGAACAGTCCACACGTGTAGTTTCAGGATAATGAAAAACGTTCAATGGCTTTATTTCTCTATTACAACATAACATCCGGGTACACTGTCCCTTTAAACAAATAAATCCTGCTCCATGTTGGGAGAAAAACTAACTAACACAGCAGACCTATCTAGCAGGCTGGCTGGCTAAACCATAACCAAACCTTCAGAGTCTTTTAAGCAGTCGTGAAACAAATTAAACAAATCTTACTTTGGCTGCAGTAAGTAGTTTGATGTATCCGTCTGGCTAGCAGCACATATATCCATGTGCTCTGGTCTGAGAGAGCCAGCTACTGCTAGTAACAACATCCTTTTCTACCTTGCTGGCTCTCAGGTGTCAGATTACATCCTGACTACCTAACTTCCACCTGAGTTAACCCTTATGAGTGCTGGATGAAGCACTCAGACATATGTCTCCCAGGCGTAACTGATAGGAGTTGACTTCACTCTGTCACACTCCTTTTCTGTGCATGTGCTGGCTACAGCCTCTGTGCGGGCTGTTATGCGCATGCGCGACGGGCGCATGTGACCGTCCATTGGTAGCGTGACGTCACTTTTGTTACAGTTTTTCATTACAAGGCAATGCATTTTTTTCCCATTAAAACCCTGTTGGCGTCAGCAAAGCAGTTTCACTTCAATAATAATTGTCTGCAGACACACTTGTACACGAGGTTTTAAGTTAAATCAGAGTGGACACAAGAATATAACCAACATACATATAAAATAGCCTGACTGTCAAAGCAATCTGGTAATATATAAAACAATCTTATGTTAATCTTTAGAACAACATTTTTTTTAAATATATAGACGCCAAATTCTATGTCCACTGTGACAAACCGTACCATCTATGTATTCAAATAAATGACACATATACCATAAACCTTAACTGTAAATTGTTAATAAGTGGACATAGATATACTTGTGTCCACTAGATTGTAAGACATATTGTAAATGAATGGGAGAAAAAGGATACATACTTGATCAAAAAGATAATCACACCCCAAGATGGGGAATGGGGAGGAAGAAAAGGAGGGCGGGAAGGGGATCACTATTCCCCTCCATCCACTCTCCATCTCTCTTGCTCTCCCTCGCCTCTATCTCTCTGTAACGCGTAGCTCACCACAAACGAAGCGCGACCACGGTGCTGAGGTAGGGAATTGGTTAACACCGACCCGCAGCCACGCGCCTAGGATGTAGAGTAGTCGTTCAAGCCAGGTCAGGATTACAGATTGGAGAATAGTTAAGGTACTTGCCAGGTACAGGAGCGGAGAGTTGCGGATCGTCAGAGTGCGTAGCCAGGTTTAGGATTGGAGAGTAGCGGATAGTCGGGGTAAGTAGCAAGGTTCAGGAAAGGAGAATATCGGATTGTTGGAGTACTTAGCCAAGGTCAGGACTGGAGACAGGAGAATGGTCATACAAGCCGGATCAGGAGTGGAGAGAAGCGGTCCAGGGTACTAGCAGGGTTCAGGCAACAAGAGGTGAACAGGCAGGCAAGGCAAGGTCTCAGGAACAAGAATGCAGCAAGGCACGGTCACACTGACTATGCTCAGCAAGGATAGAAAGCAGACTGAAGGTATACAGTCATGTGAAAAAGAAAGTACACCCTCTTTGAATTCCATGGTTTTACATATCAGGACATAATAGCAATCATCTGTTCCTTAGCAGGTCTAAAAATTAGGTAAATACAACCTTAGATGAACAACAACACATGATATATTACACCGTGTCATGATTTTTTAAACAAAGTAAAGCCAAAATGAAGAAGCTATGTGTGAAAAACTAAGTACAGTACACCCTTACTGCTTCCATAGGAATAAAGATGCTAAGTAGCAGACAGGTGCTGCTAATCAAATGCCCTTGATTAATTGATCATCAGCAAGTGTGACCACCTCTATAAAAGCTGGAGTTTTAGCAGTTTGCTGGTCTGGAGCATTCAGGTGTGTGTTAACACAATGCCAAGGAGGGAAGACATCAGCAAAGATCTTAGAGAAGCAATTGTTGCTGCCCATCAATCTGGGAAGGGTTATAAGGCAATTTCCAAACAATTTAAAGTCCATAATTCTACAATGTGAAAGATTATTCAAAATTTGAAAACATTCAAGACAGTTGCCAATCTTCCCAGGAGTGGACATCCCAGAAAATTCACCCCAAGGTCAGACCGTGCAATGCTCAGAGAAATTGCAAAATACCCAAGAGTTACATCTCAGACTCTACAGGCCTCAGTTAGCATGATAAATGTTAAAGTTCATGACAATACAATTAGAAAAAGACTGAACAAGTATGGTTTGTTTGGAAGGGTTGCCAGGAGAAAGCCTCTTCTCTCTAAAAAGAACATGGCAGCACGGCTTAGGTTTGCAAAGTTGCATCTGAACAAACCACAAGACTTCTGGAACAATGTCCTTTGGACAGACGACACCAAAGTGGAGATGTTTGGCTATAATGCACAAGCACGTTTGGCGAAAACCAAACACAGCATATCAGCACAAACACCTCATACCAACTGTCAAGCACGGTGGTGGAGGACTGATGATTTGGGCTTGTTTTTGCAGCCACAGGATCTGGGAACCTTGCAGTCATCGAGTCGACCATGAACTCCTCTGTATACCAAAGTATTCTAGAGTGAAATGTCAGGCCATCTGTCCGACAGCTAAACCTTTGCTGAAATTGGGTCATGCAACAGAATAATGATCCCAAGCACACCAGCAAATCTACAACAGAATGGCTGAAAAAGAAAAGAATCAAGGTGTTGCAATGTCCCAGTCAAAGTCCAGACCTCAACCCAATTGAAATGCTGTGGCTGGACCTTAAGAGAGCTGTGCATAAACAAATGACCACAAACCTCAATGAACTGAAGCAACGTTGTAAAGAAGAGTGGGCCAAAATTCCTCCACAACGATGTGAGAGACTGATAAAGTCATACAGAAAACGATTACTTCAAGTTATTGCTGCTAAAGGTGGTTCTACAAGCTATTAAATCATAAGTTGTACTTAGTTTTTCACACATGACTTCTTCATTTTGGCTTTATTTTTGTTAAATAAATCATGACACGGTGTAATATGTCATGTGTTGTTGTTCATCTAAGGTTTACCTAATTTTTAGACCTGCTAAGGAACAGATGATTGTTATTATGTCCTGATATGTAAAACCATGGAATTCAAAGAGGGTGTACTTTCTTTTTCACATGACTGTATATAGGAGGAGGCTCCAATAGCCAGCCAGGGCGGAACCAGGAAGTAAGTACTGATAGGCTGCTGGTGCACACAGGTGTGCCCTATGATGCAGCCTAATCGGGGATGAGGGCGGAACTGCCCGCGCGCCGTCCCGCGCGTGTCACAGAGGACAGGGGGCGGGGCTTGGAGCGTGCATCACTCCCACACCGATTCTTGGGGCAAGAGAGGGTGGGACCAACCACGCGCCGACCCACACGTGTCACGGAGGTCGGGGGCGGAGCCGAGAACGCACGTCATTCCCACGGCAATTGTGACTTTCACCCGAGTGGGGGCGAGGCTTGACTCGCGCGTCAGCACGGAGGCTGGCCGAACGCACCCGTTGTGCGTCAGAGATGTTGCGGGATCCAAATCTGTGGGCGGGGGATCAGGACGTGCAAGGTCCATGAGAGCGTACTGGGACAACAAAACCGCACATCCTAGGTGTCCGTCACAGAAGGCTTGTTGGGGTGAGGAGATGGTCTGCAACCGCCAGGATGACGAATCCTCACACTCTCTTTTCCGCGTCCCCTCTCAATCTCTTGCCCTGCCCTGTCTCTGTCCCTCTCTTTTCTCTTTCTCCCTCCATCCCCTCTCTTTCTCCCTCCATCCCCTCTCTCTACCCCAAACAACCTTCCTTCCTGAATGATCAGTTAAAGCCCCCTCCCCTCACCCTTCCACATAAACAGCTTCCTTCCATTCTCACATAGCCAAACAAGTTCACCCTTAGAAATTTTCAATTTATGTCATCCAGAGCTCTAAAAACAAATTACCTCAGATTATCTATAGGAGATTGTAATACTATGTACATTATAGCACTATATCAAATTATATCAGAATATTTGTCAGATTTATTCTAACTACATCTCTTTTACTCTTTTGGAGGAATCAACTAAATAACTTTCCATTGTGCCGTTTATTATATTTTAGGGACTATTAGGATGTTTTTTAACTGTACTAATATTCCCCTCCGTGTGGCCGAAACCGGAAATTGTAAAATGAAAGTGACGTCACAGGAAGTGATGTAATGGGACCCACGGATGTGGAGGCGAGCGGTGGATGTGGAGTGGACGGTGAGACTGCAGCTTACCGGGTCCCGAGGACATCATTTACACCTATGCCCGTATATATCTTAGCAGATGTAAGCCTTGATTTTGGAAGTCTCATGTGGTAAAATATTGCTCTTACTATCTACAGCTGCAGTGGCCGTTATTCAAACACTTCACGCGTTGTGTACATCGGAATACCAACCGTATGCCTTAAGACTCGAGTGCAGAAAATTGCATTTTAGAGTTTGGCGCCATGATTTGTTTGAATAACGGCCGCTGCAGCTGTACACCATTGTTTTTTTCCTTCACATGAGCATATCACTGAATCACCCACAACATTAACAAGACCACCAAGATTGCCACTGATTTGAATTTTGCTTTAGATACCCCCCAACATTATGAGTAGGACTATTGGAGGGTATTTTTTTATCTGCAATATTGCACTGACGTTACTACTCAATATACAGCCGCGGCCCCTTTTATTCTCCAACATCTCCGAATTTTTTCAGGATTTTTTTTCCGAAGGCCACGCACTTCACTGCACTTCACCACGTTCATGCCGCATTCTGACCGGATTTATACCGCATTCATGTTGCATTCACACCCGCGGTTGATGCGCGGTTGATGTGTTTATTGATAATGGTTCGGATTTAATTGGTTGCAATTCTTCGCGTATCCACCAGATGGCAGATATTCATGAATTGTAATGCGCATGTGCTTCAGTAATGTGTCGACTTGCAGGTGTTTAAAAAAATACCACAGTGGTCCATTGTAAATTGGCCTTTGGACTGAAGAAGTTACAATAATGTATCAATTTAGGCTTTTCATATTAAAAAAAGACCAGCACAGTTTCTGGTCTGGTTATTGTCTGAGAGTCCCGCCATGAGTGCACAACTGCAGTCCGTGTTCCAAAAACCTGACAGAACGTACGCTTATTTACAGTAATATGTGCCACGATTAATGCAACAGATGATAAGATGGCAAAAGTTGTATAAAATTTATCAGTATTTTATCGAAAACTATGACTTTTACCAATTTTCACCAGATGCTCTTGTGTGGAAGCGTGCAATAAGGAAAAAGTTATGTAGCGATCCAAGTTTTTTTCGTATTGATCCCGATGCCTTATGCACTGTACTGTACTAGTGTGCAGTTTTTTGAGCACTTTTATCATGATTAAAGCTTTCTTCCAAGAGACAATTGTGCCTGAGATTGTGGAATACATCACACGTGAGTTCCCGGATGGTCACCGTTTCTACCAGGACAACGATCCGAAGCACACCGCGTCAACAGCGCATATCCTTGAGCGCGGTATCAACTGGGTGAAGACGCCAGCGGAGTAAATGCAGTAACCGTGTCTCATTTTTTCCCACTGTTTTTAATGTGTACTGTATCTCTTTAACTAATTGTCCATTTTTCCCCCTCCAATGACAGATCGCCAGACTTCAATCGTATCGAAATGGTCTGGCATCAGCTGAAGGACCATATCCGAAAAGTCGTGAAACCCTCCAAAAAGGATGAGTTGGCGCAAGGCATAATGAGTTTTTGGAACGATGTACTCACCGTGGAACGATGCAATAAATATATTGACCATATTGCGACTGTGTTGCCCATTGTGATCGCGCGTAATGGGCAAGCATCAGGAAGGTAGTATGGTATAGTACTGTACTGTAGTATTGTAAGTACAGTATGATACAGGTAAGTATGGCACAGATTTTTTTTCCCCTGAGATAGCAGCACCAGCCATCTGGTTACAAAGTATTTAACAGTAGTCCAATACGGAGTAGCTATACAGTACACAATGCCATAATTCAGTATGCACCTAACTGCTCAATTTTTTTCTTTCCTGAGAGAGCAGCACCAGCCATCTGGTTACAAAGTATTTAACAGTAGACACAGTATACAGTAGCTCCAGTATAGACTAGTTTGACAGTACTAACGGCATACTGTTGTCCAATATGGAGTAGCTATACAGTACACAATGCCATAATACAGTATGCACCTAACTGCTCAATTTTTTTCTTTCCTGAGAGAGCAGCACCAGCCACTTGGTTACTGTACTAAGTATTTAACAGTAGTCATAGTATACAGTAGTTCCAGTATAGACTAGTTTGACAGTACGATACAGCACACAATGCCATAATACAGTATGCACATAACTGCACTAATTTTTTGTTTTCTTGTCTTTTCAGAAAAAAAGGATGGACTTGGGGAGAGGGGGGGTATCGTGTAAAGTTTGTGAACTGTTTGTACAGTTAAGTGTATCTAAACTGCAGTCATGATGTACACAAAACCTCTCCTCTCTCAATGAACTACTGTACTGTACACAGAATGAGGAAGAAGATAAAGACAGAAAAAATTATATTATATATATATTATTATATATTATATATTATTAATTAATATTATTATCAATGTGCATTATTCATGATTATCCACCGGCCCTCAATTTTCATCTGACAGAAGAACTGAATAAAGACTGCATTTTGTATTATTCATGATTATTTGTATATTTTTTGTTCCTGATAAAATAAAATAAATATTTCTTTACATTAATGATAATAATAATCATTGACAACCCCCCCCCCACACACACCTACACCAAAGAAAAAGAAAGAATTACCAAAAAGTGGTAATTTACTGCATCAACAACATGAATCAGATAATGTTTTTTTTAACTCTCAATTTCACAGTGCTGTGCAAATCAGATTTACATATCAAATTCGAGAAGGGATTATTGTAAGGATTACCTAAGTACAGCCGCTCCGCGCATCCTCTCGAGCACCACCGCGCACGTGCGGGGTGTCTATGGACCACATTCCTTACCAGACGCACGCAGCATGCACGCGCCAAAATGGCGTCATCTGCCGCCGCGGACTCTGGCTCCGCCCCCGGATCATGATGCACACTGACTGCGTGCAGAGCTCGCATGTGACACGTGCACCACACCCCCAAGATACGTGTCAAGTTTCATTAGCTGTACTAACAGCTGCACCTGCTCATAGATGCATTCTTTAGCTGCACAAACAGCCACACCTGCTCGTTGAGCCCTGGACCTATCTCGGCTACCACAGAGGCCGCGCCTCCGCTCCACCCCCCATGGGAGCTGGCTGTCCATCCTATATATGCTCACCAATGTTATAGGCAGATTGGCTGAGCATAGATTCATGTTACTCTGTGTTTACCCTTGCTGTTCCTGCCTTGTCCCTGTCCTGTTGCTTTGTTCCAGTTTTTGATCTTCTGTGTACCGAACCGGCTTGCTTTGACTACTCCAACCTCTGGCTCCTGATCTTGGTTACCTCTGACTCCTCGCTCCTCTCTAATCCTGAACTCGGCATTGCACATCGACCACTCTCTACTCTCCAACCCTGACTTTGGCAAAAGTACCTTCTACGCTACGGATATCTCCTACGTTGAACTCGGCAAGTATAAAGACAACTCTGATATCTATTTCCCTGACCCTGCTGTCAAGACAAACCTACACTCTGGACGTGGCCCCGTGCCTGTGGCTGGTGTTTGTTACTACTCCCATCTCAGTACCGGGGTCTCGTCCTGTTTGTGGTGAGCACAGCGTGACAGTATGCTCAGCCCTACAAACATAGACCCCGTTGAGGTGGGAGAAGTGGTGGCATCTCATGCCGCCATGTTCACTAGACTGGAGAAATATCTTGAGCAATCTGACCATCGCCTAGACTCCCTACAGAAAGACCTCCAGACCCTCTCAATGCAAGTGCAACAATCAAGCACACCCACCTTCTCTAACCCACAACCCACACCACTGTCTAGCCTCACACCGTCTAAACCACGACTTCCCACACCTAACCGGTACTCCGGAGACCCTTTAGAATGTCGTGTTTTTTTTAATCAATGCCTCATTCAATTTGAGATGACACCCTCCCAGTTCCTGGCCCCAAGGTCAAGAGTGGCATACATTGTCTCCTTGCTCACGGGCGATGCATTGGAGTGGGTCTCTCCTATCTGGGAGCAGAGAAGAGACCTTACTTTAGACATCGGACGATTCACCAAGGAGTTCAGACGTGTCTTTGACACCCCAGGGCGTAAAATTACTGCAGCGTCTTCCCTTTTTCATGTTTCCCAGGGAGATCGACCGGTGGCAAGATACGCCTTGGAATTCCGGACAATCGCCTCAGAGACAGGATGGAACAGGGAAGCCCTCTCTTCCGCCTTCTGGAAAGGACTTTCGGAACCCCTGAAAGATGAACTCGCCACGCAGGAGCGTCCAGCGGACTTGGAGGAGCTCATCGCAGTCTGCATACGGGTAGACCAACGTCTGCAGGAGAGGAAAGCCGAGCGTTTACGGAACCGTCAGGTACCCGCCAGGTCTTCACCTTTCCACTCCCTCGTTCCAGAGACTCCTATGACCGAGGTTCCTGAACCCAGGCAGTTGGGTGGCAACAAACTCTCCTTCTCTGAGAAACAACGTCGCCGAACCTCCGGCCTGTGCCTCTACTGCGGCAAGCCGGGCCACCTAGCCCTCCGCTGTCCACTGAAGTCGGGAGATGACCAATCCCCACGGAGTCCCAGAAGAACCCCCATGGGAGTACTTTTCAACTCTTCCATCACCAAAGAACCCCTACCCAACAGAATCCTGATTCCTGTATCCCTTCAGGCTCCGGGCCTCGCGGTGAGCGCATCCGCCTTCATCGACTCTGGTTCCGCAGGAAACTTCATAGACCAAGAATTCGCCACAAGGAACAACATCCCATTGGAAAAAAGAAAAACCCCAGTGGGATTGGAGGCCATTGATGGACGTCACCTGCAGCCGGCCTTCATCATCCTACAGACCGCGGAAATCTCTCTGGTATGCGAACAGACCCACAGGGAGAACATCATCTTAGACGTGATCCACTCACCATCCGTCGAGATCATCCTGGGCCTTCCTTGGCTACAACGCCATAACCCACTCATTAACTGGGCCAAGCAAAGACCCATCTCTTGGAATCAACAATGCTCCACAACATGCGCAGTTCCACCTCAAAATATCTGCAGCATGAAGACCCCAGATGAGCCACAAGATGTTTTACCAGAAGAATACACTGAATTCAGAGACGTATTCGACAAAGCCAGGTCAGAGGTACTACCCCCCCATCAATCCTTCGATTGTCCTGTAGATCTCCTGCCTGGTTCTATCGTGCCTAGAGGGCGCATTTGCCCTCTTTCCCTCCCGGAAACGAAAGCTATGTCCCAATATATCCAGGAGAACCTCCAAAAAGGGTTCATCAGGAAATCCTCGTCACCGGCAGGGGCGGATTGTTTTTTTGTCAAAAAGAAAGATGGTACTCTAAGACCCTGCATCGACTACCGAGGACTAAACAAGATCACCATTAAAAACCGCTACCCACTACCATTAATATCGGAGCTGTTCGACCGTCTACAGGGATCCACCATATTCACCAAATTGGACCTCCGTGGTGCCTATAACCTAGTAAGGATCCGTCAAGGAGACGAGTGGAAAATGGCATTCAACACTAGAGACAGCCACTAGGAATACCTGGTCATGCCGTTCGGCCTGTGCAATGCTCCAGCGGTCTTCCAAGACTTTGTAAATGAAATATTCAGAGACCTGCTGAATAGATTCGTTATCGTTTACCTGGACGACATTTTAATTTTTTCCAAGACCATCTCAGAGCATATTAACCAAGTCAAACAGGTACTTCTACGCCTTCGTCAGCACCACCTCTACGCCAAACTGGAAAAATGCAACTTCCATCAAAAATCCACTACCTTTCTAGGATACATCATATCCGATTCGGGGTTCTCCATGGACCCCTCCAAACTGAAGGCTGTCATGGACTGGTCGCTTCCCACGTCCCTCAAGGGCATCCAGAGGTTCCTAGGCTTTGCAAATTACTACAGAAAGTTTATCCACAAATTCTCTTCCATTGTCGCACCCATCACGGCTCTCACTAAGAAAGGAGTGGACGTTGTGTCCTGGCCACCTGCAGCTATCCAGTCCTTCAACGCCTTAAAGAAAGCCTTCATCTCTGCACCCATACTGATCCACCCCAATCCTAGACTACCTTTCACATTGGAGGTAGACGCATCAGACATTGGAGCCGGTGCCATTTTGTCACAGAGAGTATCACCGTCTTCAAACCTACACCCATGTGCCTTCTTCTCTAAAAAATTCTCATCGGCACAGCAAAACTAAGATGTGGGCAATAGAGAACTACTAGCCATCAAACTAGCCTTAGAAGAGTGGAGACATCTACTGGAAGGGACAGAGAGTCCCATTACAATCCTCACCGACCACAAGAACCTCATGTACTTGGAAAGCGCTCAACGACTTGGAGCCCGTCAAGCCCACTGGTTCCTATTCTTCTCTCGTTTTAATTACATCACATCATTCATACCCAGTTCCAAGAACATAAAGGCAGACGCCCTTTCCCGCCAGTTCGTAACCGAGAATAAAACCGAAGCCAAATCAGAAACCATCCTGCCTGCCAGGTTCATCATCTCCGCCAACACATTTGACATAATGGATGACATCCTGTGGGACCAAACTAACATTCCGGAGGGTCTGGAGGTCCCGGATGGATGCCTCTTCGCAGCACTTCCCTTCCGCAAAAAGATCTTGGAATGGGGCCACTCATCAAAAAACGCCGGTCATCCTGGTACTAAAAGAATCGCAGACTTAATCACACGGACATTCTGGTGGCCTGGCATGCAAGGCGACATAAAGGAAGTCACCAAGGCATGCACCACATGTGCAAGGAATAAGGTACCCCGCAGCAAACCGCAAGGGCTCTTGAATCCTCTACCCATCCCAGACCGTCCCTGGAGGAACCTATCTATGGATTTCATAGTAGAGCTGCCAAGATCCAGAGGTATGAACACTATACTTGTAGTCATAGATCGCTTCTCGAAACAGGCACATTTTATTCCACTTAAAGGCCTACCGAACTCTCCCACACTAGCGGACATATTCTGTAAGGAGATCTTCCGTCTCCATGGAACTACCATGACCATCGTATCCGACAGAGGGTCCCAGTTCGTCTCGAGATTCTGACGGGCCTTCACAAAGAAATTGGACATCTCCCTGCATTTTTCTTCCTGGTACCACCCGCAGACAAACGGACAGACAGAAAGGACCAATCAGTCCTTGGAGCAGTACCTGCGCTGCTTCATCGCGGATACTCAGGACGACTGGGCAGACCTTCTCCCATGGGCAGAGTTCGCCCATAATTCCCTGAGGAATGAATCCACACAGGTCTCGCCCTTCTACGTAAATTACGGTTTTCATCCGGCACGACTGCCCAACTCTTCCCCGCCTTCTGGGGTTCCTGCAGTGGACGACCGGATCCAAGCACTGCAAAAATCATGGACCAAGATCCAGAGTAACCTAAAAAAGGCTTCCGCCAGACAGAAGACCCAGGCAGACCGCTACCGTCGCGAAACTCCAGAGCTGAGACCGGGAGACAAAGTATGGCTGTCCTCACGGAATATACGCCTAAGAGTCCCCACACTCAAACTGGCCCCAAAATTCTTGGGTCTATGCTCAGCCAATGTGCCTATAACATTGGTGAGCATAGATTCATGTTACTCTGTGTTTACCCTTGCTGTTCCTGCCTTGTCCCTGTCCTGTTGCTTTGTTCCAGTTTTTGATCTTCTGTGTACTGAACCGGCTTGCTTTGACTACTCCAACCTCTGACTCCTGATCTTGGTTACCTCTGACTCCTGACTCCTCGCTCCTCTCTAATCCTGAACTCGGCATTGCACATCGACCACTCTCTACTCTCCAACCCTGACTTTGGCAAATGTACCTTCTACGCTCCGGATATCTCCTACGTTGAACTCGGCAAGTATAAAGACAACTCTCATATCTATTTCCCTGACCTTGCTGTCAAGACAAACCTACACTCCGGATGTGGCCCCGTGCCTGTGGCTGGTGTTTGTTACTACTCCCATCTCAGTACCGGGTCTCGTCCTGTTTCTGGTGAGCACAGCGTGACAATTATCAAAAGCGTTACCGTAAACAAAGCCTCAAAGGGTTGGGGGGGTGGATGGGTGAGTCATGCGCAGTAATCATCAGCTGGCTCCCTTCCCAAAGAGGATTACAGAGAGGTGACTCAAAGCCAACAATAGGAAAATTAGGCACGCAGGCGCAATGAGGTGATGCTCGGCTAGGGACGGACGATTAAAAACACAATGGCAAGCTTTAGAAACGGAATGGTTCTGGAGAGGTGTCTGTCGATAAGAGGTTCAAATTCTTGAGCGAGCCTTGTGTGTGTATGTGGGGGAGGGGGTACAGGGTACAGCTGCATGAAGGATTAGCTGTACTGCAGTTCAAAGAAATGGCATATTTTCAAAAGGTAGGTCATCATAATAATTTGATCCCTACACCCCCAAATACATAAAAAGCACACAAATCAACCATGTGCAGTCAAACGCACAGTGTCGCAGGAGTGTGTGCAGTGTGCAGTGAGTGCTGGTAGTGTGTGCAGTGAGAGAATGTAGAGTGTGTGCAGTGTGCAGTGTGTGTGCTGTGAGCAGTGTGCAGTGAGTGCTGGGAGTGTGTGCAGTGACAGTGTGTGCAGTGAGAGTGTGTGCAGTGTGCAGTGTGCAGTGTGCAAAAAAAATGTAAACTTTTTTTTTTTAATTTAAAAAAATGTTTGTTTTTTTTAAACGGGAGCCACGTGAAAACCGCGTTATAAGCAGATTTGCGTTATAACGAGTCGCGCTATAACGGGGTTAAGCTGTATATATATATTTTTTTTTTGGTCACTCACTCTTGAACTTCGCAAGCAAGCAGTGGTGAACTTACAGACGCATGCACAGTAATCATCAGCTATGTACTGTAGCTCCCATCCCAAAGAGGATTACACGCAGGCACAGAGAGGTGATGCTCGACTAGGGACAGACGATTAAAAACACAATGGCAAGCTTTAGAAACGGAATGGTTCTGGAGAGGTGTCTGTCGATAAGAGGTTCAAATTCTTGAGCGAGCCTTGTGTGTACGTGGGGGAGGGGGGTACAGGGTACAGCTTCATGAAGGATTAGCTGTACTGCATTTCAAAGAAATGGCATATTTTCAAAAGGCAGGTCATCATAATAATTTCATCCCTACACCCCCAAATACATAAAAAGCACACAAATCAACCATGTGCAGTCAAACGCACAGTGTTGCAGTCAAAAGCTACAGCACAGATTGAAAATCGTAATATCAAGATGGTTTAGGCAGGCTTGTGGAGAAAATAAAAATAAAAAATGAGGAGAAAAAAATAATAAATTATCCTGTGTGTGCGGGGGCGAGCGAGGGGAGAGCGCTGTATATGCCGAAATGTGATACTGTTACAGCACACGCCTATGCATTTCAACAATTTTCAAATGAGACATACAGCACTGCACATGCATGTACAGTATAAATATGCAAATTTACAATTACTGCGCGCGCATACACAGACTGTGTACTGACGTAGGTTGAACTGCTAAAGTATTAGACTTCGAAGACAACAGCTCGCGAACGCCCCCCTGAGTTTTTAGACGGTATTGCAGTATTGCAGACAGTGCTAATAAAATGCCAAAATTACGAGCGCTAAAATACCGCAATACACTCCGGAAAAAAAAAAACATACTGCATCTGCCCGCGGTTATCAGAGTTGCGCCGCTACGGCCGCACTAGGGTAAATGCGGCCGCCACTGTAGTTTGTTATGATCTCTGTACAGTCCCCCGCTCCTCTTGCTTGCGGAGAGTACGTTGTGGAGAAGACTATGGAACAGATTTACAAGGGTTGAGTGGAGGAGTACCTTGTTTATATTTAAATGTAATACTTTATTGCACTTTTTCTGGTCACTTGTTTTTTTGCACATTTTCATTCACTGTGCACTATCACTGTGAGCGTTTTGAGCGCCACCTATTGTTTTGATGATATATTTCCAAGGGGAGTCCTCTGAGTTCTGGTTGTACAAGTGAGCAGCCCAGTTTCATCTAGGACTGGGTGTCCCAAACGCGTGAAAACCTCTCGCATAGCGTGAGTGGAACTACCTAACGCATTTAATTAATACTACGTGTTTAATACGTCCACCCAATATACTTCTCTTAGTCTATTTGATACATATCTGGGAATCATTCGCACTCTGACACCCGCTGCAAACTGTTCTCATCAAAAGCTGGATTTATCTGAACTCTGTTCTCCTCTCCTATACAACAGAAACTCTTGTATTTCATGTAGTGAGTGCTCCTGATAATCGGTGTCTGACTTTTAAATTCCACAACTGTGTTTAAAGCTGCAGTTCAGTCTTTTTTTTTTTTTTTTTTTACTTCAATAGTTTCATGTGTGCAATCTCTAATTACCTAAAGAACTGTATAGCTGCAGGTCAATTCGTT
Organism: Ascaphus truei; assembly: GCA_036426205.1. Taxonomy (NCBI): domain Eukaryota; kingdom Metazoa; phylum Chordata; class Amphibia; order Anura; family Ascaphidae; genus Ascaphus; species Ascaphus truei. The sequence continues at coordinate 7,570 of WSYH01005219.1, read as the reverse complement.
CTCCATGTATTGATAGGCGAAATTTGGAGACATAATTAGAGCTGGCATATGTTTTTATTTGCTTCTGTCAGTCAGTGGAAGCTCATGAATATTCATGAGCACTCCTGCACTGACATGTGCTAGAGGGAGGGCATGGCTGACAAAGGGGTGTGCCAGAGCTTGTGACAGGACATGAAGGGGCAGTGCCTTAGCAAATGGCTGTTAAAATAGAATACAAGAAAATTGGTCTTTCAAAGTTGTTTTTTTTAAAACAGAAAATGCTAAAAGTATTTTTTCTTACTACAGAACTGATTTATTAAAAAAAACACATGCAGGATATTGACTGAACTGCAGCTTTAATAGACCTCAAGTTCTCACGCAAATGGATACAACATGATACGTAGCCAAGAGCTGTAACTACACCCACACACATGATAGTCCCTCATTTATTGTGTAATCACATCTGTCCAGTGCCCAAAAGATCAACTGAAAACATTTGCCATATGTCAGCATTTTCTCTCTTTTTTTTTTTGCTTTAAGTACAGAACTCTACATTATGACTTTGTAATTCTTGAGAAATTATGTACTTGGTATTTATCCCATATGCTTACTTTTGAGTCTTAACATTAGTTCTCATGCTCTGTGCCAAGACCAGTAGTAACTAAATTGTTCACATTGTTTTAAGTTCTTCTACGCATTTCATTTCTAAGTCTGGGTTATCCCAAATTATAATGCTTGTGCCAGAGGCTATGAAACAGCAATGCCCAGTAACTGAGGTCATCAGAATAAATGAATCCTCCATATACTGTATAACAGGAAATGCAAAGTGATGTGTCCATATGTACATCACAAACAAAAACCTTGGAAATAGCATTTAAAGGGGCATTCCTTCCTACATTGGCAAACATTACTTTGCAAGCAAATATATTAACAAACGTCTCTCATTGTAATGATAGAATCAATGCCCTTTTGAAGATGAAGTGACACTTACATACAATACCTGCAGAGATCTCTTTGTGCATCTAAGAATCATACAGTATATAATGTTTATTGAAATAGGCAATAATTTCCACGCAAACATCAGAATTTTTTTTTTAATAATCCAAATGCCATTCTCCAAGGTTAAGTTAAAACCTGACTATAAAAGGAATAACAACCGCTCATCCTAATACTGTACGTGGTAGGTATAATTATATATAAACCATAGGTGCTCGGAGGGATATATAACTGTAATAACTAGATAGATCCCAGAGAAGGATCAAAAAGATTCCCTCACAGTAGAGCACTCAATGCATAAGGTTAAGTGAGCAGACTAACATTGGTCTATCAAATGATATCGTAGATAGGTCCAATAATCCCATCTGAACCAGAACTAACCAGGAAAAACAAAACCTACATACTCAGACGCTTGTTAGTCTGTCAGCAAGAACTTTGATATTTGTATCGATACATCTGCAACTAGTACTATATATCTTGCTGACCCTACCACTTCACTACGGGGTTATTTTAAATGTTTGAATGTGAATTATGTGTTTTTAAATATTATATTTGAATAATTTTTTTTTGTTTTTCCTGGTTAGTTCTGGTTCAGATGGGATTATTGGACCTATCTACTATATCATTTGATAGACCAATGTTAGTCTGCTCACTTAACCTTATGCATTGAGTGCTCTACTGTGAGGGAATCTTTTTGATCCTTCTCTAAGTTAAAACCTGGTCAGTGGTCCCATATCTAATTAATCTCACATGGTATGGTTGTGCTCCCAAATGGACAAATCATTAAATACAGCACAAGAAAAAGCATTTGTTTTTGAGCACTGTTTTGTCACTAATATAAAAACATTTTTTGTGCATGAAATCAATAGAAAATGGATGAGTATGCACTAAAAACAGAGCATGTCAGACCTCCCTCATAATATACATATTTACACATACAATTTGTATGGAATCTCAGACCCGTATCCACTGCAATTTTACACAGTGCCAAGATTTTGAGACTGTTTTGGTGTGATTATTGATACGGTGTGTGTGAGTATTCAATTGATTTGAGTTAGTATTAGTGTGTGATTTTGCATTGCTGATATTTCAGGATTTGTGTTTGATTGTGAATCTGTGTGTGTTGAGTGAGGGAGGGAAGAGAGAGAGACAAAAAAATGGTGGTCATTGTTAAGGTCTCCGTTGTTTATTGTTTACATAGTTACTATTTATTTTTAGTTCCATAATTAAGTTAATTCATTTGTTAGCTACTTATATTTATACTCATAGTTTGATATTGGTTTCTTTATTTTAATGTGTATGGCTGTATAGACTTATTCAGGGGGTTTTCAGGGTTAGTGTAGTTGTTGGTTTTTTTAAATTTCATTTTGCAGGGGGGTGTTATCATTTACTGTGTTATTGATATTCATATAACATACAAACTGTATATCATATACACATCACTTAAATTAAACATAATTGCACAATCATATATAATATTTAAATCATATAAACACACTGTCAGCACTCAAAATACAAAATTCTCACTTGAATGCTAAATTATAAAGCCAGTGGTATTGCTTCTTATTCATATCATATATTATATTACTGTACAATGCTTAGTAATTGGTTTCCTTCTTCTTTTTCTAGTTTCTCTCTCCCCCTTATGTTATGTTTCTATTCAATAATTTTCTATTGTGTTGTGATATCTTCATATTCTTCTCTTTTTGCTTCTACGGTGCATTCTCCTTGTTCTCCTCTTAACTGCCCTTCAAGGCACCATGTTGAATGTTCAAATGCCTTCCTCACTAACTCTATCTCTTTGTGCAGGGAGAACAGGAAACAAAATGGCGGTGCACAACCGAAGTAAACTCCACCAGGCAAGGTAACAGCAGTTAAAACTTCTATTTATTGGCACAAAATGATTACAAAAACACTTTTAACGCATTTCACGCAGGAGGCGCTTTATCATAGTCTCTTTGATAAAGCGTCTCCTGCGTGAAATGCGTTATAGTGTTTTTTAATCATTTTGTGCCAATAAATAGAAGTTTTAACTGCTGTTACCTTGCCTGGTGCAGTTTACTTCGGTTGTGCACCGCGGTTTTGTTTCCCGTTCTCCCTGCGCTGCTGTTTGGACTGGAGCACGCCCTGCAGTTCAAGCCACTCTGCCTACAAACAAGAAAGACAGTGAGTACTGCCACAATGTACAAAAAAGACACAGCGCACAACGCTCATAGGGCCTCATGCAGTAAGCGACGATTATGTGAAATCGGCAAGCTTACCGATTAGTCATGTTATTGGCGATTTTTCCTCTCCGTATGCAGTAAGTGCCGCATACATTCAAAATCAAGCCGAAAACATATCCGCCCACTCTCACGATGATTAGCCGATCACACACAGGTGTATCGGCGTGCGTGGCGGGGTGCTGTTAGGTTGCCCAATCACAAATCTTGCTGAATCAGGCGAACCAAGCATGTATTGGATAGCGCGCCATATTTAAAGGCAACGTGTACTGCTAATCATTCTCTGTGTTGTTGGGAGTGAGAGAGAGAGAGACGCACAGAGCTGGCTGATTGAAGATTTGCATATTGACTGAGAGACTTGTTGTGTATTGGGAGAGCTTTGTCCTTTGTTGTTTTGTTTACATCTTTGTCTTGTTTTATATGTGGAAGTGTTTCGTGTGATTGGCTGTACATTTGTTGTCTGTTTTTTGTGAGTGCTGTAAGTATGCCCGCAAAGCGTGGGAAGAGTGATGCTGGTGGGAGTGGGAGTGCTACTCGTGCGAGTACGCGTCGGAGTGAACGTACTGTTCAGGGGAGTGATGTTGCTGGGAGTGGGAGTGCTGTTGCTGGGAGTGCGAGTGCTGTTGCTGGGAGTGGGAGTGCTGTTGCTGCGAGTGGTGTTGCTGGGAGTGGGAGTGGTGTTGCTGGGAGTGTGAGTGCTGTTGCTGGGAGTGGGAGTGGGAGTGCTGTTGCTGGGAGTGGGAGTGCTGTTGCTGGGAGTGGGAGTGCTGGTGCTAGGAGTACGAGTGCTGTTGCTGGGAGTGGGAGTGCTGGTGCTAGGAGTGCGAGTGCTGTTGCTGGGAGTGGGAGTGCTGCTGGTGGCTCAGTTGCTGATGGGGTGTCTGGTGGTGGCGTGCTTGCTGGTGGCCAGCTTTTGGAGTCTCTTCCATTGGAAGAAGGAGAGTCCAGTCAGCACCAGCCAAGCTCTGAGCCTAAACCTGCTCGGAAGAAACGTGTGGAGAAGCCACGTAATCCTCGCTTCAATGACCAGGAAAATACAGCTCTTGTCACTGGGATTCTGGAGCACTATGACAGTATCTATGGACATTTAGTAGGTAAGTGTACCTTTACATTTATTATTCAAATACATGTGATCCTAGGTCATCTGAGTTTTGTTCATATGCAAATATGGGTACAGAATATCTTTCTATGTTAATTAGTGTGGAAACACAGCTTTTTATCATGCCTTACAAGGACAACAAAACTCAGGCGTACAATTTGCCATAACTGCATACAATATTAATGCAACCTTGCTTACATGTATAGGTTTAGTAGTGAATGCTCATGTGCTTCACATATTACACCTAAAACAGCATGTTTGCTTTCTCTTGGAACAGCTAGCAGTGTAGGAAACTGGTGCTTGTATTATTATTAATTAACCTCATATATTTTCTATGTTTTTCAAGGGCGGACAAGTGCATCAAGCAAAAAAGAAATGTGGGACACAATAGTCATTGGTGTCAATGCGTGTGGGAATCGTGTCAGGGACAAGTATCATTGTCGGAAAAGATTTGATGATATTAGGTCAAAATTGAAAAAGAAAATACAAGACCAACGCGTGCATGCTACTGGCACGGGAGGTGGGCCGACACCACAACGTCTGATATTAACTCCATTGGAGGAGCTGCTTCGGGGAAAATTACTTCCCGTCGTCGTGGAAGGCTTGCCTGGTGACCGTGATATTGGAATTTATCCCTCACAATTTCCACCAGGTGAGAAATATTACTGTACTAGGCGTGTCGTTGCTTACAGTTATTTTGCATATTTACACTGCTTTTTATACTGTCTTCACAATATAAGCATACCTGCATCTATATATGTATATGTCTGTTTCTCTCTCTATATATATATCTCAAAATAGACATATATGTTGTAGTCCTACTAAAAGCAGTAACTAATATAGCACGTGCCATTGCGTGCTCATTTACATGTGAATTCCCAAAATGCATTGCTGCAGTGGAAGCAATTGATGGTGGGCGAAGATGGGGAACAACAGGGTAGTACACATGTGTAACACATGCTAATGAGAAATTATTACTAGCTACAGGTACAGAACATAAATATGTATAATATTATTGTGTATTTTATTTATTTTACTCCGACAAACATGACATTACTGCCTATTTTAAGCATGCATCAAATATATTGCATGCAACGGCCTACAAACATCACTTGCACTAACACATCTATAGTTGTTTATGAAAAGGTCCATTTTTGCTTTAAGTCACATACAGAAAGCATAATGAGGCACACGTATCATATGTTATGTCATTGTTTTCATAACTTAAACACTGCAAACGACTATTTATCTCCTCTACCATTGTGTTAAAGCAGCTGCAATTAATATCTCATCACAGCATACACTTCAACAGAGGGGGTGGGGTTCAGCACACACACTAATTACAGGCTCATCTTAGGGTCAACTTAGTTCACACCATTTTCACCTGTTTCAAGTAATTGAAAGGTGTGGCTGATTAGGCTTTTTGGGGAAGGGAATACCGTTCTTACAACCTGACTAGCACAACTGAAGTTCATCACACTCATTTGAAAGCGTAACTCTAGCTACTAAATGTCCCAACAACTCATTAGTTCACTCATATCAATAGTTGAACTACTATCAACGACACATTATCACACACTGCATGTGTTGTCTTGTTGAGTGACAGCCACATTCAGGTGTGCCACATATTCTATTAATGTACCACACATATCCTGTACCAAAAACAAAAAAATTTCCAATATGACCACCTTCATGATAACCATTGTGAATGTTCATCTCATGATAGTTATGTACATTATGATACTGATATCACTACACAACATATGATTTTTATGTACTATTTTAATCTATTTATCCTCACGCATTACTGCAGAAACATAGTATGTTGTATGTTAGGGAACTCAAAAGTTCTAAGTACACAGGCATGTACATTGTTATTACAACTATTTATGTTCACTTTCACACACACATTTTCGGTTAAGGAACTGATGCTGTTAGGTACTCATAAATACAGAACATACAATAACTGTTTGTTCAATATTTACACATGTTAATTTAAAACTAATGTTATTGTTATATATAGTTGCCCCTGGAGGACATGTGTCACCTGAGACGGAACAAGTGTCTTCACCTGGGTCAGCCAGCTCAACACACCTAGAAGGTGAGTGTATCAGTTGGTGGCCATATAATATGTGCTCTTCTATATGTTATGTTGTCATGTTCATTATTTGTTTTGCACATGTTCTTTAAATAGGATTACTTAGTGTCAGTGAAAATGAAGTGTAAGGCAACATGTATTGTGTTAGTGATGTTAACTATCATGTAGGAGTTGTGAGTTTACAGCAAGTTTTCATTCACTCATATTTCATACTGAGTCCAAACATTATTCTTAAGTCAAGGTAGTTTTTAATGTGAGGTTATAAAACGTATGGAAACATGTTAGTTGTTACTTATGACACAGTATAATTACATAGTAACACAGCAGAGATTAACATGCCATTTAATAATGTGTACATTTATTTGTAGAACATGATGATGAAGATGATGATGATGATGCCACCGCCATAGACACAGAAATACAATCAAGTGAGCATGAAGAGGTTCCAATTGAAACAGTTTTACCGCCAAATCGTCCAGCAACTACCACATACGATGCAATTGTAGCTTCTGAGGGAAAAATTGTGGAAGCAGAAAATCAACGCCATTCTGATCTGATGACAGTGCTGGAAAGGATGATTGCACTGCAGGAAGAAACGATAGCACAATTGGCACATCTCCACAGAGTCTTCATTGAAGTGCCTAAACAGTTGCAAAAAATCAACACCTCATTCGAAGCATTAGTTGTTCAGCAAACCCAAGCAAATTACTTGAGAATGACTACTGTACCACATTTAAACTTCAACACCTCACAGGCAGGATCATTAGATGCTGGTCATTTTTCACCACATGCATCTGAGCTTCATTCCCCAGGTCCCAATGTTACCGCTCAAGTAGCAGACATTGCTGTGCAGGTTCCTGACGACATCCTACCGCTGCCATCTGTACAAAATCAGGAGCTGACACCTACAAAGGAGGCGAAAAAAACAAAACACCACAAGCAGTTACTACTGACCAGTTTTTGGGCACAAACAAAAAAAGACACACATGAAACAGACCAACCATCACTTGTGCAGTGTCTACCAACTTGCTCACATGTGTCAGTGGGCACAAGCCCTGTCGGTGAGTCACTGCCCAAAAGCCCTGTAGGTGAACAGTCAATGCCCACAAGCCCTGTAGGTGAGTCACTGCCCAAAAGCCCTGTAGGTGAGTCACTGCCCAAAAGCCCTGTAGGTGA
>WSYH01005218.1:0-46255 GCA_036426205.1 Ascaphus truei | reverse complement strand
ATCGCACTATGAGCGTCTTGCGCTGTGTTTTTTCTGTTTTTATCTGTAAGCTCATTAGGGACAGAGAACAATTGTCCAGTGTCTCATTCCAATTAGAACAAAAATCCTCATCTGTATCAAATGAGGGTAATCTTTTTCTCAATATATTGTTAAAGAGAAACCTTATCCCACCAGTGGCGCATTTCATCCTTCAGTACCTTTTCTAATTGAAAAAAGTTACTTTGTATATCAAAATCAACGGTTAATTTGGCAGAATTAATGTTAGCAATATATTCATTACTTCTGCTAAATCGTTTAGGTTTTTGGAGAGTTTTTTCTTCCATTGTATGTCATTGATTCAGGAAGTCAGTTTTTCTACTTTCTTCCTGATTAACATTTCCCCATCCTACTCCATCCAAATGGAAGATTGCAAAATCCCCCTTAATTTCTTCCCCAAACTCTCTAAACCTTTTGCATGTTGGCCATGGCCAAGTGTATACGGCCTTTCTTACTATTTATTATCCGCAATTGAAAATTTTAAATCCAATCTAAAAAAGCCACAGGGAAGGAAGCCAACATTACTTTATAAACCAAATAACCTGAAATGTACTCGATCAACAGAGAAGTGGATGACCAGCCATCTAGAGGATACAATAAACCGTTGCAAGTATAGGAGGGAGCCGTAAAAAAAACAATGAAATTCCAATCTATGGACAAATAATACAAGCAGCTAGTGCTCAAACCACAGACTGAACACATAGTGAAATGCGATAACAAAATACCAGTGATTGCAGTAATCTGAAGGTCAATAGAATTGTGACGGTCACCAGGATATCTTACTCCTCAAATCAGTAGGGTAATTATTATTATTAATAATAATAATAATAATATCTAGTAAACAAGATAGCTAGATAGCGATGTCACTACTAGCTGGAGTTGCAGCACTAATAGTGAACAGAATAGAAGTGTGTTTTGATATAATACTTTGCCCTTGCTCCTAAGAACTTGCTGTAGAACTTGTGTTGGGAATGAGGAAGGTCAGCAACAGGTGGCACTGGCATTTAAATTGGTTCCATGCCATTATCACTAGACCAATCACGAGTGCTTCCTCCAACATAGTTAAAGAAGAGAATGCATTTAGGAATATATAATATTGTTCTTGTCAGCAGCATATCTTATTATTCTACTGTAATTCAATATTCATAGCTCCAAATGCTAAAAGTTTCAGCAGATGAAGGTTTACGGCTGCACAGTGGGGGAGACTTTATACTGCACATACTGCAGGCACAGAATGTATTTGAAGTCATTTTAGCCTCTTGACCACATGATGGCAGTGCAGACTCTATTTTGGGGGATTCAGTTAAATACAGTATGTAGTAATGGCACATAGCAAATACAAATATCACTTGTGAGCCATTCACATCTCAAATAGGTCTGCAACCCTTCCTTTCACCATTATCTCCTAGCAAATACTTATTCCACGGCAACTAGGGATTTTGGGAAATGACATGCAAATGAGCACACTGTAATATCACAGTACAGTATTTGTATCTTCCTTTGATTCTGTGCAAGTTAATCTCTCCCCCAAAGAATGAGATGCCAAACATTTAGATGATAAACTATTCATTGCATGAACATATGTCATAAGACATTTTCGCGCACTGGAAGATACTTCTGCCCCATTCTAGCAAATGGGTCACAAGGTGTCTTCCAACCCCGGACGCTGTCCTGTGGAATAGCACCACTTAGTATATATATGGCCCTACTGTACATGACAAATAATGCATCTGCCACCACTCCTGTACAGGAGATAAAGGCTCACGAGTAACGGGTATTGTCACAATCCATTTAAAACAGGTGAACCCAGTTCGAATCCCAGTGACATATCTCATTGTGACCTTGGTCAGGTCGGTTTATCTCCTTGTACTGCAGTCAGCAAAATTAGACTGTTAGGGCTTCAGGACCGGGACTAGTTGTGCCTGCAAAAGTTTTTGCGCAGTATATTGGCAACGCAATATAAGAAACAAATATTAGTATTATTAAAGGGGAAATATTGCTGTTTTCCAGCACCTGTTACGTATTTCCCACTCGGTAAAAAAAAAGTAGATATAATTATATTAAAAATAAATGGTCCTGTTGGAGGTGGTGCTGCTGATGAGAACGAGTTTTGGAGTTGGAACAAAGTGCGGAGACTGCACATTAGCAAGGAGAAAAATACACAGATACACGCATTTATCAGTAAGTAGAAAAAGTAGGACAGATGTGGCCTTCAGGCCAACAATGTAGACATTAGTTAACAGTGGTAGCCAGATAAAACATTGATTGGTTGCCTTGTATCATTAATTTATGACCTATTTTCTTGCCATTTGCAATACAAGATTGGTAACTAGGAAATATGAAATGTTTTTTTACAAACTCTGTAAAAAAATGGTGATATGCTTAGAACCAGTACATTTATTAGGATCAGCTTTAGTTGAACATATACATGTATTCCTAAAAGAATTGTTAATAAGAAACGGGTTGGCGTATACACATGCTACAACTCTACTCTGGCACTCAGATATTAATCTGAAATCTTGTGTAAACCGCCCTCATAACATCAGGCTTGGGTAGAGCCAAATTGACCTCCTATGGCCATAGACTTGTATTCAAATTTGGAGCAGAGTTCATCTTATGGGAAGCTAGTCCTCTAATCCAAGTTGGTAGCATGTCTGTGAAAAGACAACGGCGAGATGAGCCCAGAGATAATAGGTGCTTTCCAACTAGGGTCCCCTAAACTTCAGGGGAACCTGAGAGATTTCCCCAACCCATGGAAGTAGTCAACTGTGATTCCTTCTTTTGCCTGGTCATTATGTACTGGTCAGGTCTTTAGCTAAGGGCAGTGTGTGTAAGGATCCGGGAGTCACGCCGCTCTCGGCGTGCTCCCCACTCACCTGCAGCTCCGTCGGGTCCTCCCACGGCACACAGGCAGCCTTCCTACAAGACGCCGATCGCAGCTCCACGTGGGCGCGCGCGCACGCTAATGCTCCTCTTCAAGGGTTGGTCCTGCGGGTATGCCCGGTCACGCTCCCGCAAGCGCTGCTACATGGAGGCGCGGCCACACGGAGGCACACCAGCCCCTTAAAGGCACAGTACCTCAAACTATTGCTGCTACTAAATACAACCTTACTACTGGACTTTATTGATCCTCTGGCCCTTCCACACACCCCCACCTTGCTGCGCTGCCATTGGGTCCTCTCTCCCATATATACCCTACAGTTTCACTAACTCGTCGGCTGAGCATAGAACCAGTTGTTCTCATCACTCTCTGCCTCCCTAGTCCTGTCTTGTTCTGTCTTGTTTTGCAGTCTTCCTCGTGTACCGAACCAGCTTCCTCTATGACTATCCGCACCTCTGGCATCCCGAACTTGGCATACGGCAATACGACTCTCCGCACCTCTGGCACCCCGAACCCGGCAAACGGTAAACGATTACGTCCCTCTCTCTAACCCCGGACTTGGTGAACAGCACCCTCTACCATCCATACCTCTCTTGCCCCGACTCGGACTCCCAGACCACTCTACTCTCAAGACGTGCCCTCGTGGCTGTGAGTGGCGTTATATTCTATCCCACCTCAGCACCGCGGTCCCGCCTCGTTTGTGGTGAGCTCGTCCTGACAGTGTGTAATTCAAAAGTCCTGGATTGCCAAGCATGTCTAATTCCTTTGTTGTATTCTTCATGACTATCTTAGCTGGGAGGCTATTCCATGCATCCACCACTTCCATTAAAGTAATTCATGAGCCCACTATCATAAAGCTTCAGTGCATTTCTTTATCTAGCATGGCTTTTCCCCTGAACTGTGCCTTATGGATACTTTTGAAAGTTTTCTACCAGATTCCCTTATTCTTTTCTGCTGGGACAGGGGTTGGCGACCTGCGGCTCTTTCCTCTCCTACTTGTGGTTCTCTGCAGGTTGCTGACCCCCAGCTGCTGCCTCTCTCCCTCACTGTCCTGCCGGTAGCTGTGGTGTATTTGGGGGGGGGGTGTTTTTTGGGGAGGGTAGTGTATGTATGTATTGAGTATTTGTAAATGACACTGTTGCACAGAAAAACAACGAAAAAAACCTAAAAGGGACTTATTATTGTGAGATGCATTTTATTCCCCCGCATATTTTGTCGTATGTTTATGCTTGTACAGTATATACCCATTAGTGTGTGTACAGACAGTGTATGTATGTGTTTGCGGGGGTGTAATATTCATGCATGTGTTGCGGCTCTCGGAATATTTTGCAGAAAGACATTTTTTATAAAATGGCTCTTTTTCCTTGAGAGGTTGCAGACCCCTGTGCTAGGCCAATGTTTCTTAATCCTCTTCTCACGACATCCCGGCCAGGTCATGCTTTTATTGTAAGCTTTTAAAAAAATATTTTTTGGGGGGTAGGGTTTGCTGCTTTAATGCATCCCATAAAATATTACCTCAAGTAACTGTTCCCTTAACCCCTCCTATAACCAGTGCCCACATTAAACTATTATGTGGTGGCAAGCTGAAATTCATACACTCATGCTAGGAGAGTTCGCATAAAACTGATCATCATATAGACATCCAGTGTCAATCCTGAAGGGTGGCACCCTGAGTGACCTTCTACTTCATGAGGTTTTGCTCGTTTTCTAGGGCGCATTCGCTATCCCACCACAAGCTAAATGGAAGGGGGATCGTTCCTTTGTGTTGACCAAAGCGGCAATCAATCGCGTGAGTGCTCAGGAGGGTGGTCACGTGAGCCACAGTGCCGGAGAGTCAGTGGCTCTAACAACACTATGGCAATGTGTGGATGTTTGCTTGTATATTCCGATGCATTATAATATAACATTCCTTTTAATTTCCTGACTCCTACTAAAGCTATAACTGCACACACTGCAGCTTTGGACTCTAGTAAACGCATCAGTTACCACGATAACCTTGTGGAACAATTTCATTAGTCTATGGCGAAGTGAAGTGGGTCCCCTGTGATTGAGAACATTTGTTTCGTTGCATCTGACAGTAAGTTGAATAGGGGTCTATGTCTTTGTGAGTCCAGCATCAACTAACATACTGTACATGGTTGTGGCAGGAAAGCATCTGTTGAAATATTTGTTTCCCCCTTTCATAAGACATACAAAACTATGGCTAGAGAACAAATCACACTTTTTTTTGGTACTTGTTTAGTTTCTACAGCTGGAAGGTACCAAAACTAATGTACCCTCCCCCTTCCATCGACTAAACCTGGTCTACATTAGTGGGCAAGTTAATATTAAACTGTGACTGCCATGTTCCTATAGAGGGGTCAATTTTTCTTGAATGAAAATGATAAATCCCTACCCAAAGTCTTTGTCATGTAAAGAACCTGTCCGCGTGACCAAAGGATTGATCACTGGTTAAGGAAATAGTGATGTGTATTTGATTAACAAAACTCCCTTCAGTCTGAGGGGTTTCGCCTATTCCCATATTTGTGTTTTCACTTCTAGAACCTAACAGATTTAAACATTTTGGGCTGGACCCAGCACCAATAAATGTTGTCACTCCATGTTTACTAATCATATTTTGGGGATCGTCTAGACTGTAGTTGTATTTAATACATGGAAATGAGTGAGTAGCACTTCCAGCTCCTGTGCAAAAGTGAACAACACATTTTACTTTGCATGAACTGCAATGTGTTTCACCTCAATCATGGTCCATGACTGAGATATTGAAGATGATCATGTAAAGAATAAAATCTCTTCTATTCTGCAATTCACCAAAAAGTGCTGCTCTCGTTCTCATTTTATTAGGTTGTTCTTCACTGTAAGAACAGAGCTTGCAACCAATTCTGTCTTCATTCTTTTGTCGTGTTTGATGTATTTGAGTGTCAGGAATGGGTTCCTCTTTAATGGGAAGTATTAAGTAAGCCTCAGATATATGTTAAATGTCTTTTATATTTAGCTCCTGTTTATCCAGTAAACTACAAAAACACTGAAATTAGTTAAGACGTATGAGGCATAGGAGCTACATGAAGTAAAGGGCCGAATGATGCACCGTCTACACTAGTGGTGTACTGAGTACCCGGAATTACCCGGTGTTACCCGGCGTTACCCGGCACATTTTCAGCTACCCGGACATTACCCGAACCCGGCCACTGAGAAGTGGGCCCGGCGTCGGGTAATGTCGCCAGCTGTCCAATAGGACCGCTCCTGCTCCGGTCACATGGTTCCCCGGCGGCTCACACGCACACACCGCTTACCTGCTGCGGTGCGGTGTAATGGATTCCTGCAGCACCCACGCCGGCTGAAGACACTTCCGATGCTGCCACCGCCACAGGACCTCTGCTGCTGTTCCTAGATGTCACCGCCACCCTGCAGGTAAGTGCCTAACCGGGTACCCGGCTGGGTAGAACTATTGATTTTGGCTGGGTACCGTTACCCGTTTTTTTCCATACTCACTACCCGGTACTACACTAGTCCACACTAAGGGTATGCAACTCCAGTCGAAAATTGAGCCATTGATTGAGCCTCCTGTGCTGAAGCAGGGATATCCTGAAAACCTGACCTGTTGGTGGCCCTTCAGGACTGTAGTTGCCCACCCCTGATTTACACTGTAGTAGTCCGGTTCAGACAAAAAGGCAAAGTGCAATCTATCTTGGAAGCCCGTTTGATCCTGGTGATCCTGTCGGGTTACTTTCATACAAGGTGAAAGAATAGGAGCAAGCGTTCCTATGCAATGCTCACAGGGAACAGCCATGCAGTACAAACAATGAATTGCTTCCAAATCATACAGCACAATGTAGTTATATCCTTGCCACTAGAAACCCTTAAATCCACTCTTTGTGGACTCCCACTAACCTCTGTATAAGGTATATTTTGTATGGGTGTCACAGGCCATGGGTGAAGTGCAAACAGGAAAAAGGAAACTAACAAGTCTCTTGAGATCCAGGTGCTGTAGGGCGTGCTCCTACCGGGTTGGTATACAATGCAGAAGTTTCTTGGGTGGCGGTGCAGCTGCCTTTGAAAAATCGTGGGACCAAGATTGCAGATATACTGGGTACAAAACGTTTATTAGCACATAAAAAACAGCAACAGACAAACTCTGATGCGTTTCAGCCGCCAAGGGCCGTTGTCAAAGAGTAAAGTATTTACAAGACACTTAAAATTTAAATACCCCCCGGTCCCGCCTCCTTTTGTGACGTATCGGATCTCTCTGCCTATAAAAATCATCCCGCCCCCCTCTGACAGGGACGCTACGTAATTGCTACATTAGACACAGCTGCTATCTCTCAAATAAGCAGGAAACACACAGGGACACAGAAACTTCAACTCCCACCAATGAGAAGCTTAGGTTTTGTTTATACCTTCGCTTAACAATTGGGCTACTGGAACCAATGATACACAAATAGAGGCAGTGAACAGGTGGGTATTATAGAAACACACAGTGCAATGGAAAGTTAAATAAATGAATTCCTTCCATATCATATATTCAAAAGGGATTAAACTCCAAGCAAAACCGAGCAATGTTGAGCTCCCTTGACTATTTGTCAGAATGAGCTGTGTGACACTAAAACTCACTCCATACATGAAGTGATTTGAAACGTTAAAAACAACTGGGCTGAATATTAAATCATCACAATATATCGCAAATGTAATTAACTGGAAAGATTATTTATATCATAGATTCATATCTTGTCATAAACCTTATAATGCATAGATCTATAAATATAAGAAAACTTATTAGTATTTCTGGACCAATTAATTGATAAACAAATATACCTATCATTTATTGATGGTTTTAACCACCGGATATTCACATTGGACCTTATAAACCCCAGTATTTCCCACGCTCTGATTGGCTACGGTACCATGTGTGCCCGGCCATGTTTCTTTTAATGACGTCATCTTAAAGGCAATTGAAGCAAAGCCATTTGATTGGCTGTGCTTTCATTGCCTTTAAATGACGTCATCATTTTTTTTTCCATCGGCCAAATCACATGTTTTTCACGGCCCAATCAGGACCGTGGGAAACATTTGACCAAAATGTGACGTCATAGGCCTATAAAAGCCTATGTCGCCTCATTTTGAAGCTAGTCGCCGAGGAGGGAACATCTCCCCTCCTACGAAGAGAAGAAGGGCGTGGCGTAAGAAGACGGAAGAAGATGGAAGAAGACCCCAGAAGACCCCAAAGAAGAGACAGACGTGGATTTGTTATGGTTTTTTATTTTATGGCTTACTTGTGGATTGGTTCCTGTGCTTCCGGGTCGCTTGGATTTCGGTGAGTGGACATCTAATTGTGAGTAAACAAAAGAAAAGTTTATTATTTTTACTTTTACAGGTTTTTATGATTTTTCATGCGTCTTTTATTTTTTCACTTCGATTTAATGCCCGTTAATGTAGCTATGTATATAATACATTCACGGACACTGAATGGGTATTGTATGTGAATTTTGTATGGAAATGCATTATATTTGATGCTGTATTATTGCCCCTGTATGTTATGTTTATCTATCTGTATGGATAGACATACAGGGATAATAATTGATTGTTTGGCTCATGTTTAGGTTCTTTTCATGTATGGATAATGTATTTAGCATCTTTATTTTGTCATTGTTGTGAATAATGTAATTCGTATGTAGCTAAAGGCTTCTTTATGGTAGTAAGATTAGAATGATGGTGGTTACTTTAAATTAGAATTGTTTTGGCAAAAGTTTGGCTTTAGCAATTGAATAGGGAATTGTAGAATTGATTTGTATTGTATTTTAATTGTTTGAGGAAATGGATTAATTGATTGATGCTAATTGTATTGATGTTGGTTACTTTCTAATTGATTTTCAGGATGGCATTGGTGGTTAGGGGACATTGTTCATAGTGTATTTTATTGTTACATATATTTTGCATAGTGTTATATGATGCACAGATTAATTGCATCATGTACACACTCAATGCAATTGTGTGACATTTCATAGACATTTGTGTAGCTGCAGTTTTTTTTTTTTATATTTGCAATGGCTGCTGTATTTATTTTAACATGCAATGTTGTGGTTTTAAGATTAAAAATTCATGTTTTGATTTGTGGATGTTTTATGTGTTTCATAATGGGCAAATAATATATTATCCATATCTGGATAATAGTTATTTGGCACATTATTGTACTGTAGGTGTTGGGGGGGGGGGGTATGTATTGAATGTATAGGCCAGGTTTATTTATTTTACATTCAGGGTTGGTTCCTTGGTTCTGCGTGAGACCTCTGGAGACCACCTGCGGTCTCCTCGGGTATCTCACGGGTATCAGGCTGGTGGTTCCACGGGTGACACCTGCGGGGATGAAGCGGTGGTCCCACATCTGTGGGGGCACCGCGGACCCATAGTCTGCAGGGAAGAACCGATGGTCCCACATCCGTGGGGGCACCGCGGACCCGTAGGTGCGGGGATGAAGCGGTGGTCCCACATCCGTGGGGGCACCGCGGACCCGTAGTGAGTACTCGTGAGTTCACCAGACCCCCGTGAGAACCACCCGAGGCCCCGCAGACACCTGTGGGTCTGACCCGGGGCTCCCAGACATCCGCGGGCCTACCGTGGGGACCCAATTGTGGCCCACGGTGACCCCAAGGAGACCACCTGGGGGCCATGGCGCTTGGCGGGACCCACCAACAGACCTCCAGAACCTGTGTGAAACAAGTTGCTGGTACCCTGTAGGTCTGTCAGGTGACCCGCCAGCCCGCCGGGGACTCGCGTGGGGTTGGGGTATGAACCCTGTATGTAAAAGAATAAATCATGTATTTATGGGGGGGCACAGGGGGTGGGTCATGTATTTAATAAATAGAATGATGTTTAATGTGGGGCTGTGTATTGTTTTTATTGTGGGTACTGGGGGTGGGGGAAGGGGGTATTGGCCCCAAGGGTATGTGGGTAGGCCTCCCTTGTGGGTAGTGGGTGAGGGTGGTCAGGCCTCACGGCGTGGGGGGTTAGTGTGGGAGGGTATGTAGGCCTCCCGAATGGTGGGTGAGGGTGGGTTAACCCCTTAATGCCTGTAGCGGTTAATAACCGCTACGGTGATTAAGGGGTTAGGGGACATTACATTGGCTATTGTAATTGTTGTGCATGTTTTGCAGCACCGTAGGGGCATGGGCAGGATGAAGATGAGGATGAAGACGGCCTTCATCGTGGATACCTGTAAAGGTAAGTGTAATATGTTTTTACTGTATTTATTGAATGTTATATGTATTTAAAATGGGCAAATGCATTATTATCCATATGTGGATAATAGTAATTTTTCACATTACTGTATAGTATGTGTTAGGGGGGTGTATTTATTTATAAATATTGTTTATTATTTTTGGAGGCGCAACATTAGTACCCCGGGACTTCCACGGGGAACCCCGCTTGGAGAGCCGGGGACACCCGCCGGCCTGTTGTATTGGTTTTACGCCTGCAAAAAGGTAAATAAAGAAGTCCTGCTTTTTTATCACCAGCATTTAGCTGGTGAGCTTTATTCAGCGCAACTTTCACGTACGATCAGTTTGCGTTGCTTAGTGAATCCCGCAGAAGGGCAGGATTCAGCGCAAACAGCTGATCGTACGATCAAAGTTGGACTTAGAAAAAATTTCAAGGAAAAGCCCGTTTTAGAGCGCAAAGTGCCTGTTTGCGCGGCTTAGTGCATAGCGCTCGGCGGAACTTCACGTTCTAAGAGCACTTTGCGCTCTTAAAACTACTTATCACTGCTTAGTGCATAGCCCTCATTATGTTAAAACAGTGATTGTACATTTGGTACTACAGTAATAACAAGGTAATGATTCCCGGTTGTAACCAGTATTCCAGTAACTATGATGAATTCCATGGTGCACCTCAGTCATTTGTTCATACACATACAAGTTCCTTGAAACAAAAAGAAAAAGGTTGACAACAATTGGCATTAATTCATCAGGTTCACATGAGCTGGCCTCATAGTCCTCAAGCCTAGTATCTATCATTATGTTGTTTGGTGCACACAGTTGCTCAATGGCTGTCACCTCTCTCTAGCTGCCTCTTTCCGAGCCGACAGACGAGCTTGGTTGTGAGCCCTGTGTGTGATCAAGGGGGTTAACAAACATAGGTCAAGCTAGAGGGGAGTGCAGGGGATTGAATTCTCATTTCACAGTAAAATAAGAAACTAACAATCTGACCGCTATAACAACAGCTGGATGCTGGCACAAGGCAGCTGACCAGTTACTCTTTATCTTTTCTTCTTTCAACACAATTCAGAATATGAAAGAAATGGGTGCTTCAGAATGTGATTCAAATCATCAATTAATACACCCTATGAACAAACTCTTGCATGAGTGGGTATAGTGATACAGTATGTGAGTTTTCAGTCAATGTTCAAGGAAAATCCATAATGCACCCTCCTGAAGGTAACGAGCAAGAAAATTCACCCTGCTGTAACCTCATTGGAGGTAAGAAACATAACAATTGTAGCCAGGTCCCCTCTGGCTCCCCGTTCCTCCGGTGTCCCTCCACTTATCTTCACAGTTGTGGAGGAGTTGCTGGGGCGAGTGCTTCGCCGGAGGCTCCGGCGGCCCTATTCACAGGGTACCACCATCTTGCTTGAGGCTCGCGCATGTGCAGAAGCGGCGGAGGCGGCGGCAATTACAAAGTCGCACATGCGCAACACGCTAGGCACACGCGGCAGCACATATGGATAGGCTTCCCGGGGACTACAAGCCCCAGGATGCATAGGGGCATTGTCAAGAGAGAGGGGATTTGGCCTGGGATTAAAGGGGTTACACCCCATTTGGCCACCCTCTACTTTCACCTGGGAAGCAAGGGGTTAACTGGACTGGGGTCCAGTAATGTGGTTTTGCCTTGCTTCAGCCATCCAACTGTTTACTCCCCTGTAAAAATGTATTGTTTCAGTTCCAGTGACTGCACCACACAAACACTGGGATCCATCCGGGAGGGCAAGGGTTAATAGTTGAATAGTGATTATAGCCCTTTGTTTAAGTTACCCTCAAAGATGCCTGCCTACTAAGGAATGCGACCAAATGTTTGCAGGAAGCTGGAGTGGTTTGTGAGTGGTATAACTCACACTTACAAACCATAGTATCCTGCCAGACACTCCATTTGGTAGACTGGCCAAACGCCCCTGATTTAGGAGTGGCGCTACAGAATGAGTGACCTTATTAAATATAAGAATATTATGAGATGTCCTCAGCTGAACGTGCTAAAAGCTACATATGTGTATTCGTGGGACTGATTCGCACATAAGGATTACAGACACATGATGTTTAGCCGGTACTAAGAGCCAGATATTAAAATCTCTTAATTTTAGTACTACACGGTAATATTTAGTCTCATTGGGAGCGTCATGCGTGACGGAATGTATTAATATTTCTCGCGTGCCAGTTAGTACTACTGAACTGAAGTTATGAAGTTATTTACAGTGTATATGGGATTTTGGATCTGCTCTGAAAAATGCAGACTCCATCTGCTATGTTAAATAAGGCAGGAAGGGCAACCTGCAAGAATTAGCATAGGCCAGTGATCAAAAGGTAACTGCCCTAATTGTTTATACTGGGGGCAGGAACCAAGGAACTGAGTGTTTTAAGTGTGATACTTCACACTTACAATGGAAGCCACAATCTGCTTCAAAGAGATTGTTTCTAGCCTACTCGGCATCTAGGGTTAAGAGATGGGTTTGAAATGGTATTTAAACCAGAGTCATTCCTTGCTCAAAGGTCTTCATGTGTCTTCATGATCTTCATGTATTGCTGTGATGTCTTCATCTGAAACTGAATTATGGAAGAAATGGCCCATCCTGTATCCTGATGGCTTTTCTTGTCCTAACCTTTAAGTAAGTGTCCATATTTTGTCTGTTATTTGTATATCTCGTGTGTTCACCTTTTTCAAGAAATAAATTATACTTTATCATATCTAAGTCTCGTCCAGTTCAACCCAGTTATATCTTTGGTGGTGTATTATTCATAGCCTGTCACAAAGCTCCCGTCACAGGCATGCACACACCTGACTTCAGGGAGCCAATCACTAGGCCAGATTCCCCTGCAGCAAGAAAGATACATCTTGCGCGTTGAGCTCAGGAAGTCAGTAGGAGCTGAGACACATAAAAACAAACAGGCAATGGGGGAGCGTGGGATTAAAGAGGCATATGCAATGACAATAAAATGCTGATAGTAGTCTCAAATAGTTAGGTAAAAATGGGGGATGGGTTTTATATACTGAGGTACTTACACGGCCATGTGTAAGTAAACAAAATAATTGGTAACTTTCTCAAGACAAACTCCGTCTCTCCCAGCAGTGATGGATGAAAATTGATAGGGTGGGGGGGAATATAAAACTATATGTATCTGTACTCACACGGCCCAGTGTGAGCAGTTGCAGAGGGTTGGTTACTTTGGGGTTAATTAATTAACCCATCCACATCTGTTGGTCTGCGTAATGGGGACTGTCCTCAAACTTCAGGTTAGTATAGGTCTCAATACCCGGTTCCAGACGTCAGGTAGGGTCTCCCCCCCGATGTTATAATGTATGGGGGTTGGAGGAGGGGAAAACAGGTGAGGCACGAATCAGTTGTGTAAAATTCAGAAAATGCATTTATTAATAAGACAACAACGGGACTCACATACACATAGGATGGACCCCTGGCCTCCTCACGCAGTCCAGGATCAGGTTTAAGCAGCTGTTTGCGCCGGTCCCGTGTCCGGGATGCAGGGAGAAAAAACTGTCCTGCTGGGCTGCAAAGGCTGCTCTGTGATCCGGCTACGGAAGCCTCCGTGGGTCAGATTCAGCTGTTGAATAGAGCAACGCGTTTCGCCGACGCATCGGCTTCCTCAGGCTCAAATGATGACGTGAAGGGGGTCACTGAGCTTTATATAGACCCTTTATTCTGCTGACACGAATCCTTCTTCTATGGCTCCTGCGGCTGATCTGCTTCTGTGCTGCGGGCCTCGCCTCCTGCTACTTTTAGGCCGTTTTCTTGATGTTATCAGTCTTGTAGCAGGTGAGACACAGACAGGGGAGGGTGTACGTGCAGGGAGGCAAGTAGCTCCTGCACTTGGCCTGGTTACCCCCTAGGCCCCAGCTAGGCCCCTACTCATATCAGATTGCGGCTGCTCTAAGGAAGGCCCCTGCAGTTAGGGACTTTGCCCTTTAAGTAGTTAGTTAAGTCAGGGACACAGCTGAAGTGCTGCCGGCTCTAACCAGTGTGACAAGTGTGATCTGGGACCAGACCTACTTCACTTTAGATAAGAGACTGTCTGTATGGTGATATCATTCAGAAGGAGACATCCTATCAAGAGGAGGACACCATCGCTGAGGCCTCAGCACTGGACACAGACGGATCCTCTTCCTGTGGTTCTGCTGTACCCGGGTGCAGGAGCCCCGGGCAGGTATAATACACCAAGTGCACCAACTATACTCCTCATCTAGTACGGTGTTGCACGCCTAAGGGGTGGAGTGTGGGACTCTTGGGACACCTGGGTGTAGGGTGTGGAAGATGGCCCTAGGAGGTCAGTGTCATAGAGGGACACTACTGTGATGTGTTAATGTATGTTGTTATGTTCTTATCTGCACATATAGTAAACTGTTATACTTATACTTTGGTGTATGCGGTTACTGTATGTGGGTCCTGTGTCAGAGGTTATTCTATACTCTAGGATCCTGCACAGGTGGAGGCGCTGCACCATATTGTAAGTAATTCACCCAAGCTCTCACTAGCAGAGGCTCAGGCCTCCTGGAACCAACAGGTAAAAGAGCAGCACCGGTAGCTTTCTGTGTTCAGGGGGAAACAGGGCTACACAATATTCACTCACAGTTAACTTGGAATAAGATTCTTCTTGGATGAATAATAAATCAAAAGTCTTACCCACCCCTGGAGTCTCAATAGGTGTAGTTGTGTCGTGTCCAGCCGCTAGTAGAAGTAACCAGATAGAAGCAAAAAAGATTTTAGAAGTGCACTGCCAGGGGGGCCAGGTTGTAAAAAAATGAAAATGTATTAACAATAAAGCATCACCCTAAGGATGTGTAGGTCCTACCACCTGACTCCCCTGGCAGTGCGCTGCTAAAATCTTTTTTGCTTCTTTCAACACAAAACAGAAGTTTAGGGTGTGTTTTGAAGCGACATTGGTGCAGGTTAAATGTATTCCTCCCCTATGAGTAAAGGACATGACATCACAAAACGTATCAGGAAATTAGGTCTGCAAGAGTTTTTTTAGCCCCAGCCATTTTGATGGAATAAATATTTTCTCACTCTTCTAGTGATTTTTTTCTGAATACCACGATAACACAAATGTCAGACGGTGAGGTAGGGTCATGCCAAAACATTCGATTTTGCAGTGATAACATCAAAGCTACTAGAATAGGCCTCATAGTGTTTTAATAGGTTGAATTGCTGTATGTCTTTTTCCAGGTCTATAGCTAGCATCAGTACATCGAAATCCTCTAACCACCTAATCCACCGTGGGCCCAAGTTGTGTGTTTGTGTCATGTCAAATCTTGGGTGAGCCTGGAGCAGGTGTATGTCTGACATTGTAGCAGTTTGTTCTGTACAATTGTTTATCTTCTTGTTTATCTGTTTTATTGCACGGTATTTATCTTTAATTTCTTGTATTTACTGTGTGGTCTTTTCAAAATTTCCTTGATGAGTGGTTGCAGCTACAGATGAAGTCAGATAATCTCCACCATGCCTTGCACTGGGAGCAGAGGCACACTGTTGAGAGTGACACAAAGAGGGTGAGAGACGCTGCTGCTATACTGATCTGAAGGCACACACAGACAGCCCTGTGATAGACTGAAAGGAGACCTGCTGCAGGTACACTGGGTAAAGTGGGGAAAGAGTTTAGATCTCCCACGATTAGTTAGGGACTAAGCAGTATGAGTCAGTGCTCCTGGAAGGAGTTAGGTCTTTTGTTTCTGTTTTGTGTTATGAGTTAACCCTGTACCTGCTTTGTACCCTGTAAATAAACCCCTGCTTAGAAAGTACAGTGTTTCCTGCCTTTGATCTGGACAAAAGATCCAACGCTGGGACTGAGACGTCACAATTGGTGGAGTTTAATGCGGGCAGTCCACAAGGCAGTGAAAGTGGAAAATGGAGGAATTTCTGACCTCGCATCAGTACAAACAAACAGAAAATGCTGCTATCCTAATGCGGGGTTTGCAGCAATTGGAAAGACCCAAGAGGAGATGTCAAAATCCTATAATGAGAGTTTACAACAGATGACAAGTCACAAACTGAAAGTACTGCGGCGTTAGTACAGCAGATGGTGCTGTCCCTACATCAGACGCTAAAAGAAGAGCAACACGAGGGGCAACTTCGCCTACACCAGAAGCTTCGAGTGTTGGGAGAGAAAATTACCACGCAGACTAGAGTGGGCCCACAGGTCGCTCACCAGGTAAAAAACGCACCTCGCTCACCAGGTAAAAAACGCACCTCATTAAGAAAATGACGATGGATGATGACGTTGAGGCGTACCTGTCAATTTTTGAGCGCACCGCAGTACGCGAAGGGTGGCCAGCTGAGGAGTGGGCGGGAATAATTGCTCCCTTCCTGGTGGGTGACTCACAACAAGCCTATTATGACTTAGAGCCCGAGCAAGCTAAAGACTATGACACCCTGAAGGCGGAGATTATGGCACGGCTAGGGGTCACCCTCGCGGTTCGGGCCCAACGGTTCAATTCCTGGCGTTATGATATAGAGAAGACACCCCGCTCTCAACTCTATAATCTTATACACTCTGCAAGGAAGTGACTCCAGCCTGACGTATGTTCCACCGCTGCAGTTGTTGAAAGAGTCGTTATAGACCGGTTCCTGAGGGGTCTCCCCCGCAACATCCAGAAGTGGGTGAGCCCAGAGTGACCCCAAAGACGCCTAACAGTTGGTCGCTTTAGTCGAATGTTACTTGACTGCCGAGGAGATGTCCAAGAGTACAAGTCCAGATGAGTGTTCCAGTTCTCGCTTCCTGCGCTCCAGGAGGCCCGATAAGACTGTTCATCCGAATAGGAATCCCCAAGGACTCATTGACTTGCGTAAAAGAGTAGGAAGTCCCAAAGCACCTAGAAGGGACTCTGGTCTCATTGTTCCCAGTAGACTGGAGACAAAACACCGTCCCAGTTTTGGAAGGCATATAGAGTGCTACAGATGCCATGAATTTGGACATGTGGCCGCAGTTTGCTCTCGGAACGCGGAACCAATGGAATGTAACTTTTCTGTGGGGCATGTTTCGCGCTGTATTTCTACGGTTCAGCTCAGTTCTTGCAGTTCAGAAGAGGATGTTGAGGACTCCTATGTGGCCCCGCATAAAGGACAACCTCCGTGTGCAACAGAAGCTGCAGGGAAAGTTTACCCCGTGGCATCAGAAAAGACCAGAGGTGGACTACAACACAGAGCGCTTGGCGCAATCGTCACAGGAGTGACTACTAGCCTTGGGATGACAAAGGCTACCGATACCGCCATAAGCAGAAATCCAAGTGAGTCAGACCAAAAGAGTGTTGACTGGAAACGGTTCTATGAGGCGTCCCAACAAGACGTTCAATGCCTCATCGGCAAGCTAGAAGTTTCTCAGCGAGAGGTCTGCACGTTAAAAACAGAGCTGGGTAAAGTAAAGCAGCAAGTGCTACAGGAGCGACTGAGTACCCAGTGGGTCCCCGCCGAGCAGCATGATGAGCTGAAGGCCACCCTGAGCCTTACCCGAGCATCAATGGAAGCAGAATACGAAAAAACTAAAAATGTCCAAACCTTGGAATCTGAAAAATTGAAGTTGGATAAAAGGCTTCTAGAGCTAAAGCGGATAACTGAACACACGTCCCAGCAACTCACAGCTATAAAGGAGGACAACCTAAAGCAGGAGAAAGAGCTGGAGAAGCAGAGAGCCTGCTCCATCACCAAAAATCAGTACACCCAGGAGAAAGAGGCGTGGAAAACAGAAGCAGCGGCAATCCTAGCGACAAAAACTGCAGAGATCCAAAATCTGAAGGATGCGCTGACACAAACCCAGAGCAAGCACCGGGAAGAGATGAAGGCCCTGAGAGGAATTGAATTGGCAGCTGCCTTGAGTCAGAAAAGAAGTATAGAAGGACAGCTTTAAGACCTGAGGAAGGACCTGGAGTCTGAGCGTGCTGGCCGCAAGAAGGCAGAGAAACAACAGCGTGACCTAGGCAAAGAGCTCGAAGCTCTGAAGACTGAGTGGGACACTACGCTGGACTCCATTACTGCTCAGCAGGAGGTCTAATATGAAGAAAACCTCTAAGAAGAGGTGGATGTCAGACATGTCTGACAAAGAGGTTGGTGCACGGGAATAGTGCACGGGCCGCTCACAGGACAATGTTTCGCTGGGGGGAGGGATTTGTGATGCCATCACTGCCTCTAAGGGCTAGAATGGGGCAGTTGTGGGACTTTACAGCTCTCATAGAGTTAATCCTCCTGGAAAGGTCTGTTCAGCTGCTAGTTAATGAGCTAATTAGCCTAGCCTGTATAGTCAGGAAGTGATACAGAGATCCTCCCCCCCCCCCATGCTGCCAGAGACACACTGTTGAGAGTGACACAGAGAGGGTGAGAGACGCTGCTGCTATACTGATCTGAAGGCACACACAGACAGCCCTGTGAGAGACTGAAAGGGGAGCTGCTGCAGGTACACTGGGTAAAGTGGGGAAAGAGTTTAGTTCTCCCACGATTAGTTAGGGACTAAGCAGTATTAGTCAGTACTCCTGGAAGGAGTTAGGTCTTTTGTTTCTGTTTTGTGTTATGAGTTAACCCTGTACCTGCTTTGTACCCTGTAAATAAACCCCTGCTTAGAAAGTACAGTGTTTCCTGCCTTTGATCTGGACAAAAGATCCGACGCTGGGACTGAGACGTCACAATATATATAGCTCAACCCTGTTATAGCGCGATACACACACACACACTATTGTTATTTCCTATTAGGATTTCTGGATCACCATTGCTCCACAAAAGAAGCCCAGGAAGGAGATGGGTATCCTTAGCAACCGGGTGCATTGAACATCTCCCTCCCCATTGGAGCAGCCCAGACTTGCGCTCCAAGCCTCCTCCTGGTGCCACATGGGGCTAAAACCAAACAGGCGAGGGGGAGGGGACTGTAACTCAGAACAAGGGGTGAAACGCAAACCGACCCCTTCCCTTCACCAAGCCCACGGTTTTGTGGCCCAGCAAAAGTCACGTGCCATACTACTGCTCTCTAACTCCGAGGTCCTGGGGCGGGCGGGGGAATCACAGCTGGCAGGGTTTGTCTTAGTGCCTTCTTTATTCTGCTTGGCAACACAGGGTTGTAGATCTCTTTACATTGGTCATTTCGCGTTTGTGGTTTTTTTTCCCATTGGCAGCGCGGTCGTTTGCCACGCCCCTTGTGCGACTACCCCTTGTTCCATCTCGGCTGTTGCTCGTGCCTCTTTGGTTCCCTTTCTGCTAAGTCTCGGTGCGGCGGGTGTTTTACTGGGAGGTGGGTTTATATTGCGCTGGGGCATCGTGGTGGGGCTACTGGGGGATCGTGCTGGGGCTGCTGGAGGAAGTGCTGGGGATGTCGGCGCCTCACTCCTGTCTCCTCCCTCCTTCCGATCGGGTGCGCAGCAGCCATTTTTTTTAAATTAGCGCAACCCCGGTTATAACGCAGTCAGATCGTGTTGCCCCAGAGGACTGCGTTATAACGGGGTTCAGCTGTGTTTATATATATATTAATATATTTATTCAATGGATAGCAGGAACCTCATGATCCTAAGAAACAGAATCACCACACATAACTCACAATACATTCTCATTACATTTCACTTAAGCACTGTGCGGGTGTGTGTTAGTGTCAACCTAAGAGGCCTCCCAAATCCTGGGCATTCAGGCTTGTATTTGAGGTACGACACACGGTTGGAGATCGTGTTTGTCACTGGTTGTAGCAGGCCTGTACTTCACAAAATTTTACTTTGGTATCGCTGTTTCCTATGACCCTGGGGGATCCCCTCCTTCGGCTGTCTCTCCTCTAGATGGCTCCTGATCTCAGCTGCTGGGCTATCCGGCTCTTTAAGCTGTTCTCTGTCCTCTTAACAACTGTTGTCTCACTCAAGCGGGACATGTGGAGGTCTTGTGCCACAGGTCGTTCTCGAGCAAGTCTGAACCCTTCAGACCTGCTCAGATCTGTCTGCAACTGTCATGGCTGCCCCCTTTCAACAACTCCTCTTCCCCTTAGGCTAAGGCCCCGCTCCCTCAGTCAGCGCGCCCGCACTGCAGACTGGCGGGGCGCTGACAGACACAGACCGCGATATGCGGTCTGTAGGGAGCGGGAGCCGGAGGTGGGCGGGAGTGGGAGGGGGGGCGTGGCTTGAGCGGAGGGACCCGCTACTCTCCCCCCCTCCCTCCACGGGCTCGGGCTGCTTCTGGAAGGTAAGCAAAAAAAAAAATGTGAAAAAGAAAAATGTGAACAAGCGCTAAAGATTAAAACACCAATGTGACAAGTTACAAATAAAAAGGCTGCCTAGTAATACTGTCAGTACTAACAGAAAATACTTGAAAAAAAGGAAAAAACCTGGCGCCAAAAGTTCTATGGAAAGTCCTGTACTCCTCAGGGGATCAGCACACTTGCTCCACAGGAAGCAGCAAGGCATAAACTCGCGATGTAACAGAGAGTCCTCTTGGCGCTGATGATATCTTGGCAGAGATGTTTTCCTGCTGCGCCGCGACTCTCGTGCAGACCCTCCCTTCAGGGGTTACTAGGAACAGTGGCAGTGACGGAGGCCCGCTCGTGGGGCACACAGCTCTACACCACGTGAGGCCGCTCTCCTCACTTCCTCCTCCGGTTCCACAAGCTGTCTCTGCGCGCCCGCGTGCGAGTGTGCCCGTGCCTTAAAGGGACAGTGCGTGCGTCCTGTATGCCAAGGGCTGACAACTGCAATGAGGCTCCAATTTAAACCAAGTGTCCCAAAAAAGTCCAGTACCAAACACAAAGTGACTGTGTCACCTGCCCTACGCGTTTCGTAGCCCCTGAAGAAGTAGAGAGAGAATCCTGTTTCTGGAGCTTGCTCCGAGTGTACATCAACGCATTCTTCATTATATTTTGGAGCTCTGCGGATTTCTTCGCTCATGCCACAGCTGCTTGCATCAATTTCTGGGCCTTCTTGTGCTCCCCCTTGTACCGAGTCACCTGGCCTAAGCTTGGTCTCTAGCGATGCTCTGGTGTTGCTCAGGTATCCTTCAGTTTCTCATGCTGCTTTGCTGGGACACACTGGGTAATCAGACATTCCTGCAGTACCTGTACTTCTTTAGCAGCCTGCATATATTCTTTCTGCAGAGATAGCTGCTTCTCTTTGGCAATCTGTAGGTGCATATGCAGAACTTGCAGTTGGTTCTGCAGTAGGTGCTCAGCTTGTGTGCGTTGCTCCAATGCTTCTAACTTTTCATCTTTCAGGCTTGTATTTTCTCTTTTTACAGTCTCTATAATATTTAGGGCCTCCTTGTAGTCCTCCTTCCATTTACGCACTTCTGAGTTGAGACTCCCGATTTCCTGGCATGAGACTTCTATCTCTAGGTTGAGGGTGTGAAGCTCCTTCTGAGAGACTTTAAGATCCATACTAAGGGGCCTATGCACTAAAGGTTCATAAAAAAAATCACAGGGCCATTTAAATCACCATTTTTATGAGCGTTGCTATCACGGTATTCAGAAAGCCTTCATTACCTGTCATAGCAAAATTCACAAAATGGGCGATTAGCCGGTGATCTGACGAACGAACCTCTGCAAAGGCCTTACCCGGCGAGTTGTA
Organism: Ascaphus truei; assembly: GCA_036426205.1. Classification (NCBI taxonomy): domain Eukaryota; kingdom Metazoa; phylum Chordata; class Amphibia; order Anura; family Ascaphidae; genus Ascaphus; species Ascaphus truei. Next base: position 24,558 of record WSYH01005218.1, on the reverse strand, counting down.
TCTGCTGCAGAGAGAGCTGCTCTGAGAGAGCCGTCTCTCCCTGTGCAAATATCGCCCGAAATGTATGTGTATAAATTTTAATTTTGTTAATAGTTTAGATGAGCAGGGGGTCTCCTGAGCTGAACCGCATTGGTTTCAGCCTCAGGGGCCCCCTACTTCCCGAGATACAGGCCCCGTTATGGGGTGCCGGTATCTCCTATGCATTTAATTCCCATGGTCACGTGATGCAGACATTTAAATGCATAGGAGATACCGGCACCCCATAACAGGGCCTGTATCTCAGGAAGTAGCACTCTCTCATGGGTTCTCATTCAATACTAAGGGGTCTAATCTGACATTTGAGGAAAGAAATGATCTTGCAGAATTCTTCTTATATTAAATTGGTAATTAATCATACTGAATCCTTTCTTAAGAAACTTCAGGAACTGTTGGATTTTGGAAAAATTCTGTGTGTTCTGGATAAGAATGAATACGAGTTTTTATCTATAGCGAATCCAGTCGTGCCGATATTTCACCATCTCCCAAAGATCCACAAGACGCTTGAGAACCCTCCGGGGCGTCCCATCGTCTCTAGCATTGGATCTTTGGGAGATGGTCTATCTCGGTATGTGGATTCTTTTCTCCAACCACTGGTGAGATCATTACCCTCCTATGTCAGAGATTCGGCAGACCTGATCAAATCATTAAGGAACATACAATGGTCAAAATCCTTTCTGTGGGCCACTATGGATGTTTCCTCTTTGTATAGTATCATTGATCACGCACAAGGGGTGGTTGCTGTCCAGCATTATTTGCACAATTCAAATATGGCACAACCACAACAAGTTGTTTTAGTGGATTCAATAATATTTTTACTCACGCACAACTATTTTATGTTTGACACAATTTTTTCTTCAAGCACGGGGTACTGCTATGGGGACATCATTTGCCCCCTCCTATGCTAATTTGTTTATGGGTTTCTGGGAGAGCACTCACATTTATGGTGATGGGAATTCTTTTCGTAAGCACATTATCTTTTACAAGAGGTATATTGATGACCTTATCCTTATTTGGGATGGGGATCATGTCACTTTGGAAAATTTAATTAGTTCACTTAATATCAATACACTTAATCTTAAATTCACTTTTGAGCATCATGTCAATTCTATAAATTATTTAGACTTGCGTTTGTACATTAATCTCTCTATGAACATCCACATGGATGTGTTTAGAAGGGTCAACTCGCGAAATGCATATTTACATGCAGACAGCAGCCACCCACGTTCCCTTATTGAGGGAATTCCAAAAGGACAACTCCTTAGATTGAGGAGGTTATGTTCCGATGAGGAAATATTTCTAAAGCGGTCAACAGAGATGATGGATAGATTCCAAAAAAGAGGTTACCAACAATCAGAGATTAAAAAAGCTTTTGATCAGGTCTGCCATTTAGACCGTGATCAACTGATAGATAGATGTTGCATGAAGAAGAGATCTGTAAACAAGATGGAGGGTAGTAATACTAACTCCAATACATCATTATTTATCACAAAGTTTAGTAATCAAGCGAAGGAAATCAGATCAATTATTAATCAGCATTGGGGAGTTTTGAGTCTAGATAAAGATCTAAGTTTATTGATTGAGGATGGTCCAAAATTTGTTTTTACCAAGGCAAATACATGAGGAACAAAAGTCTCCCCTAGACTTTTCACGTCGGGGAAGCCCAGTGGTGTTTGTGTCCCAAGGACCACTGGGTTTTTTAGATGTGGTTCGTGCAAGGTTTGTAAATATGCTCTTCCATCTAAAACCATTGCGACAAAGAAAACAAGGAAGCATTATACCATCAGATCAATGATTACTTGTAATACACAGTTCTTGGTTTACTACATTAAATGTGGTTGTTCTATGGGCTATGTTGGTCGAACAATAAGACACTTGAAACAAAGAATGGGGGAACATATTAATCTTATTCGCAATAAGAATTTAAAACATCCAGTTTCCAGACATTTCTTGGAATGTCCCCAGGGGGGACTGGTCAATTTTCAGTTTATAGGCATTGAACAAGTGCAAATATTGACCAGAGGGGGGGACAGATTAAACCTCCTTAATCAGAAAGAAATGTCATGGATTTTTGCTTTGGATACGTTGTACCCAGCAGGGATCAATGTTGACTGGGAGCTTCAACATTTTTTACATTGATTAAGTCGATATGTGCGGTTCTCCTATCTTTCCCCTTTCTTCCCTTCCCCTCCCCTCCTCCCCCTTTCCCCCACCCCCTTCCCCCCTCCCCCCCCTCTCCCCCCCCCCTCCCCCATCATAACCCCCCCCCCCTCCCTTTTCATGTTTTATTTTCATATATTCATTTATTTGATATAATAATAACTAACTCCAGATACCCATTATTTAGCACAAAGGTTAGTAATGCATGCGAAGTAAATGCAAATAGGATTATCAATCGGCATTGGGAGTTTTGAGTTTAGACAAAGACCTAGTTTATTGGTTTAAAGATGGTACACAAAATTTTGTGTTTTAATGAAGGCAAATAAAATTGGAACAAAACTTTCTCTCCTACCTTTTGCACGTCTGGGAAAACCCGTGGAAATTTGGTGTCCACAGAAGACACTCTGTTTTTATGAGGGGTTTTTGCAAGGTTTGAAAATATGCTTTCCATCGCAAAATGGGCGTTTGGTGACAAAGAAAGAAAGAAACGAAGAAAAACCAACAATACACCACTCAGAGCATTGATCATTGTAAGACACAGTGCTGTGGTCTACTATATTAAATGATGTGGTTGTTGGTCATGTGATTATGTGTAGAACAATAAGACCCTTGAAACAAAGAATGGAGGAACATGTTCATATCTATTCGCAACAAGATTTAAAAACATCCTGTCTTTTCCCAGAACATTTCTTGGAATGTCCCGCATAGGGGGGTTGGCCACCTTTCAATTTGATAGCATTGAACAAGTGGCCAATATTACTAGAGGGGGAGACAATATAACTCCTTAATCACGAAAGAAGATGTCAGGATTGTGGAGCTAGACCGTCATGTTGACTTGGGATAATTCCTTAGCCCATGCATGGTATCAATGTGGGGTTAGCCAGCACTGGCCTTCAGGCACAAAGATACAATGAAAAAAGGGAAATACGAAATGTTGAAATCTCCGGAGAAACGCCGTCCCTTTCCCCTTCCATCCCCCCCTCCCCTTTTCCCTCCTCTCCCCTGTCCCTCTCTCTCCTTCCCTGCATTCTTCCCCCTTGCTCCCCCAGGGTTCCTCGACTAATTACGACCTACATTCTCTTTCCCCCTTTCCCCCGTCCTTCTCTCCGTCGGCCCACCCCTTCGCCCCCCCCTTCCTCCTTCCCCTCCGCCTGTCACCCTGCTGAATATACTATTCAACTAGTACATTATGCATACTAGTATTGATTCTGTTGCTTTCCATCATACATTATTCTCTAACTCCATTTCTAAACACTATTGACAAAATATTTGTTAACCACCAAGTGCAAATGTCAATTCTTTTGCCTATTGACGTACTTGCCTGATGTTAACCTGAATCTTTCTCCCACAAGGTTCAGCCTGAGTAGGTTTTATAAACCTGTCAATCCCCGCTCGCATGAGAGACCCCTGAGGTTAGGAAGGTTAAAACAAGAGGAGGAGATGGAAGGGGTTGAAAGGCGTTATTTACGAAGAACGGCGATTGCCTGGATTTATGAGAGCTGCTTTGGATGCGGTATATGTGGGCATTCTGCGCAAGGTAACATCTACGCCCATTTAATCCTGAGAATCTGATTTAAAGCAACGAGATACTGTTTCAGGGACTGTGTTGGTCCCTCCGTTTGACCATTGGTTTGTGGGGGGTGGGTATCCCGATAAAATGGAGGGGCGGATACCTAGCTTGGGTGGACAAAACGAGCGCAGAAGCGAGAAATGAATTGCTATCTTGCTATCTGAAACTAGTTTCCACCAAGTTACCTTCATGTTAATGAAAAATCCCCTGATAAAGATGTCCAGCTAGATATCGGAGATTGGGCAGGCCAGTTAGTTGATATTATGGGGCCTGGCTTCGAAAGAAACGGTCTACTACTACAGATCGTGGTCAATAGCACACCTTGGAAACTGATGCCAAAGTCCACAATTGAAATCCAATAGAGCAACATGTGTCCATGGCCAGTCCGAACAGGTAGATGTTGAAGGAGACCTGCGAGTGTATGTATCCTGGGAGTATGTGTCCTGGCGCACGTAGGGCAGCGCAGCTAGATAGAAATTTTTTAGTCTCTTTGCATTCCTGGCCACCAAAGGTGAGAGCGATGAGGTTCCAAGAGTCCTTTTGGTGCTGGGATGGGCTGCAGGATTGGCAGGGGGTGACGTACGGATGAAGAGAATGGGGTCCTGTGGAGGCGAGAGGTGTCCAGGAGTGATGTGTGCTTTGTTTGCGGACAATGGGTCTATTGTCAAACGCCGAGAAGTGGCAATCAGCAAGGGTTTGCCGAAGGCCTTATTTGGCGATTTGCCTTGCAGTAATTCAGTAAGGCAGCCGTAATCCATTCCATACCCTCCCGTTCCGAATCTAGCAACGCGAAAAACCTGAGGCCGATGAGCTGGTGCAAAGAACAGTCCTGCTCCCGATAACCTGCCGAGTATAGGCCGTTTCTCTTCGCCCGATAATGTTTGGCAGCAGAGAGAGATCACCATCTCTCAGCGCAGAACATCAGCAAAGATATAAAATTATTTATAAGAAACAACTTTTATTCATAGTGTACATGTGCAGGGGTTCTCCGGAGCTGAACCACATTGGTTTCAGGTCGGGGGACCCCCTTCTTCCCGTATACAGGCCCCTTTATGAGGTGCCGGTATCCCTCTGCATTTAAAGGTCCCGATCACGTGACCGCGGAATGTAAACAAAGCAGAAGGATACCGGCACCCCATAAAGGGGCCTGTATCTCGGGAAGCAGGGGGTCCCCGGACCTAAAACCAAAGCGGTTCAGCTCCGGAGACCCTCTGCACATCTACACTATGAGTAAAACACATATATAAATAAACACTAATTTCTTACCTTTGCGGCTATGTGCTACGGTAATGAAGCAGCATGAATGTATTTTTAATAATAGTGTACTGTGAGCAGGGGGTCCCCTGAGCTGAACCGCATTTCTTTGTGGACCAGGGACCCCTGCTTCCCGAGTTACAGGCCCCGGTATGTGTCATCGAGTGGCAGTGTCACCGTCATCTTTATAGCGTCCCATTCGCGCCGTGTCCACTATAAATATGGTGGCGACACTGTAACCGATGCCCCAAACAGGGGCCTGTAACTCAGGAAGCAGGGGGTCTCTGAGCCACAAAACAATGCGGTTCAGCTCAGGGGACCCCCTGCTTCCGCACAATATTATTAAAATACATAAATGCTGCTTCATTACCATAGCGTATGTTATGTCGTGGATCTTTGCTTTGGATACGTTGACGTCATCTTAAAGGCAATTGAAGCAAAGCCATTCTGATTGGCTGTGCTTTCATTGCCTTTAAGTGACGTCATCATTTTTTTTTTCTCGGCCAAAACACATGTTTTTCACGGCCCAGTCAGGACCTCCGGAGAAGAAAGAAGACCAGGGCATGGCCGATGACGACAAGAAGACCCCGGAAGAAGATACAAAGAAGAATACAGATGAAGATGGATTACAAATAGAAGACCCCTGGATTGCCGTGTTTTATTATTTTATGTTTTTTTATTTTATGGTTTATTATTTTATGGGTTCCTGTGCGTGGATTGGTTCGAGAGTAAGCTGTTCAACGGGAGTCGGTGAGTGGGTCAAGTAATGGTAAGTGAACTAAAGAAATGTATTTTATTTCTCCCTCCTCCCACCTCCCTCCTCCCTCCTCCCACCTCCCTCCTCCCACCTCCCTCCTCCCTCCTCCCTCGGCAATTCAGCATGTCAGCGACACACTGCTCTGCTTCCTCTCGGTTACCCTTCATGATCCCTGGGCTCCTCTCCTCTGGCAGCGCTCAGTCAGCGGGACACAGGGAAGGGGAGGGAGGTGAGAGGCTGAGCAGCGGCTCACTGAGTCTGATTTAAAATCCCCGCGCTTGCTACACCTTTCACTCTAGCACCGGAAGCTCTGCGGCAGCCATCTTGCTATACCCATGGCAGCTGACGTGTGGGGGTAACAGCGGCCGTTAGGAGCGGCGCCGGCGGCTATCGCCGCCGCCGCCGCCGCATGTCACAGCGGGTGTGTGTGGGGGGGAGCGGTGGCTGTTAGGAGCGGCGCCGGCGGCTATCGCCGCCGCCGCCGCAGGTCACAGTAGATGCGGGGGGAGGGGAGGGGGGGGAGCCATGACGTCACTTCCGTTTCACATTTCCCCTCCAACTCTCCCGTTTTACTCCATCAGAATAGGTGCCACTAAAGAAGTTTCACTTCAAAAATAAAAAATAAATATTCTGAGATTTTACAAACCTTTGTTTCATTTATTATTTTATTTTTCATATTCAGTATCAGGAAACCTCTTTTGTTTTGTATTGTGCACATTGAAGATATTGTATATATTATTTTTGTATTTACAGGTGCGCCGACGAGTATTCTAAAACTTGCCTTAACCTTGCCTTGGAAAATCAGGGGCTATCACCAACAAGACCCAGGTAAATGCTGGTTACATGCTGCAACATTTCAGTGACATTTCTGCAGAGACTAATGGCCCATTGGATTAACACAGCAGGGGTCCCTGGCAGTCCCATTGAGTTTGAATGGGACTGCCAGGGACTCCCGCTGTTAATCTGATAGTTCATTAGTCTGACTGCAGAAATGTTGCCGCATGTACCCAGCATGTACCAAGCATGTACCCACCATGTACCTGGGTCTTGTTGGTGATTGCCCCAGATTTGTTTTAGAATACTCATCGGCATTCCAGTATTAAACATTTTATGGGCTTTGTGTATTCATCATTGTCACCTGGGGCCTATGTACGTGCAAGACGATGGGACCCCAGTTGCTGAGCAGCATGTCCTCACAAGATATGCAGACACCCCTGGGCTAGTGAGGTGTCAGTCTAATCAAGAAGACAATATATAGGAACAGGGTGGAAAAAGGTTTAAAACAAGGATCCAAATATCAAATCCATATATCAAATCCATAGAACCTAGCAAAAATGCTTCACCAATCCACCCTATACATGTATAATAATAATAAATAATAATTGCATGTACTTATATAGCACTGCTAGTTTTACGTAGCTCTTTACAGAGACATTTTGTAGGCACAGGCCCCTGCCCCGTGGAGCTAACAATCTATTTTTTGCTTGAGGCACAGGGAGATAAAGTGACTTGCCCAAGGTCACAAGGAGACAATACCGGGAATTGAACCAGGTTCCCCTGCTTCAAGCTCAGTGCCAGTCAGTGTCTTTACTCACTGAACCACTCAAGGAGTGGTAACTACAATTTTTGGGCCGCCTGCAAACATTTTTAAAGGACCACCCAAATCAAAAATGCTAAATAAATCATTCGTTTTTTATTATAACGTTGGGTCTGAGGAAGGGACACATTAGTCCTGAAACGTTATCTGTACTAAAGCTCTGATGCTGTGAACACCTTATTGAAGTTTTTCAAAACTCAAATCAAGTCTCCTGTGTGCTCCTCCTTTCCTTCATTTTTGTGCCATTATCAGGTCCAGCCTTGAGACACCGGGACCATTGGGAGGTAAGCACCAGAAGCAGAATTATACTTGCATGTCTTTATTAACAGTGGTGTGCCATTTATTTCTATGATTGCTCTTTATTACAATCAAGTACATTTTTATATTCAGTCACAAACTCAATTTGTTCCCCCCACCACACTCAATTCCTCCATCCCACCACACTCAATTCCACTGCTACCACACTCTCTTCCCCCCCCCTTTCACCACACTCAACCTCTCCACCAAACTTAATTTTCCTACTCTCCACCATGTTCAATTCCCCCCCCCTCTAAGAATCTTACCTGGGGGAGGGGTCTATAGGCCTGCTGGACTGTTATGGTTATGGATGTGTTGGTGTCGGATGTTGCAGTGCTACAGAGCTTGGCTGGGCACGTGGGCAAAAGTTGGAACCGACTTCAGGGGTGGGCCATGTTCCTGCACTGACAGGGAAAAGAGGCAGGGCCAAGGGAGGAGGAATTGGCCACTGAGTGAGGAGCGCACAGACATCAGAGGCCCCCGCAGCAAGCAGAGGCCCTAGCACCAGCAGTCTGATGCTGATGTTGGAAAAGAACTCTGGCCACCACTGGGCCCAAGATCCAACGCAGGACGGACTTCCCACATTCTCAGTGCCCCCGTATTGCGGGGTTTGGCAGGATGGTGGTTACGTCACTTAATGGATTATACTTTACCTAACAAGAAACACATGATTGAGAACTGCACAATACTTTACCGTAGTGACACAAGGAGTGATCACATTGGTTCAAAGCTATTTACATCTGAATGCAAAGATGAAAAGAAGAAAACAACTGATTAAATAGAAGATATCGGCAAAAAACTCAAGAATAACAGCTGATAATTTAAACTAGTATTGAAAGATCACTAGTGCTTTAATAAACAATTACTGTATAAAAAAACGTATGAAGGAATGGCTAATAAAAATAGGATAAGGAAATATCAGATAAGTAATTCAAGATACAAAAACAAGATTTGAACATGCAAATCTGTGCAAGATAATCCTCAAGCGTATTACTGAAGATGTAAGAAATGTAACTGCAATATGGTGAAGCAGACTATTGAAGATAACAACAAAAACGTAAAGATTTGTGTTTGGAAATAAGCAAATCATTGCACTCAAGCAAGGCAACAATAAAAGGGTTGAGGATGTCTACATGAAATTGTACAAAAACACAGGTAACACATGGCATAATCCATCAGAGAAAGAAACAGACGAAACCACCACGAAGAAGTGTCAAATGCAATGAAATTCACAAAGAACGGGAAAGCCCTTGGGGAAGATAGAATTACAACTGAAATCTTCAAAGAAGCTGGGAAAGAAGTAGAGAAAATACTTGCAAAACGTTTTACATGCTGCTTGAAAAACAAGAAAATGACAGATGAAGCAATGCCATAGTTATACAGGTACTAATAAACAAGAAAAAATACAAAGAAAACCTTAGGAGCAACAGAGCAATCAGTGTATTTCAAATCACTTCCAATTTTTACAGATATACCAATGACTCTGGACTATACCCAGCCACGAGAACAAGCAAGATTTCACAGTGGACGACCTTCAATTCATAAAATAATTGATTTCCCCAAGTAATGAATATGATCTACCTCTCGTTAATGTAACGGGTATTCCCCCACCCAATCGCAGATATAGTGTGAGTGCGGAGAACCTACTGTTACCAGGTGTGGTGCTTTACCTGTTAGGCTCACAGGAGGGCTGAGCTTCCGCCACGGGGAACCTGGGGCAAGTATATTATGAGTAACCCTGTACTCGGTGCAGCGCCTCCACCTGCGATGGCTCCCACCAGAGGGGGAGTGGTTCCTCGCAGGACAATATATATCACACAGCACACAGTATGTATAACAACCAATACCTTTACTAGTGTAACCATACTCATGCATAACAATGAACAGATCAACAGGTGTCCCTCTCTAGAGGAGACACTAACTAATGCGTCTCGCAGGATGCTACCCCCTTCACCAGGTGATCCCACCCCGTGTCCAGTAACCACACACACAGTACGTTTCCCACCCTTCCTAGTGAGATGATATGTGTGACTGCGCAGTCACTGGTCCCATGTGAATCTACTGTAATAGTATCATTGGTGCACTTGATGAGGGTTACCTACTGAGCACTCAAGTGCTCGGGCCTGCAACGGAGCTTCGCAAAGGATCCGATGATGGATGAACACAGGAACTACCGTCCGGGGCGATCCCACCCGGATGGCCTCTGCAGCAACAACGAAGATCTGCGTCCAACCCTCTGGACGGACGTGCAGCGTCTGCTGAGTCCCTAACTAACACTAATAGTAAGGGTTAGGGTCCCTAACCTGGGGCCTGTCCCTACAACACTCAAACTACTGGTGACTCAGGGCTATCTGGGGCCTAGGGGGCTGCTGGCCTAGTGCAGGGAGTCACGGACTCCTGCACCCTACCTCCTTCCCCTGGCTGCTCCTGGCCCTCACTGACTAGCGTGGGCTCAGCGCGCGAAATGTATCTATTCTCCCTTGCAGGGAGATGCTGTAGCCCTATTGGCTCCCTGGGGTCACGTGGGGCGCGGCTGAGGCTCATGGGACTTGTAGTCACTTCCAAGAGCCTTCCCTGGTAGGCTAGCATTCGCGCGCTTATCACTGCGCATGTGCGACCTGTCTGTGGACCTCCCGGCGCTTCTGGCTCCTGCGCATGCGCAACGCAACTTGCAATGGCGGCGTCCTGCACCGCGAGCCGCTGGGACCTTCGCAATGCGACCGCGGACCTAGCAACAGCCCGCGCGCGTCCCCGGCAACCGGCCGCATCCCTAGGATAGCGCGCTGCTCGCGCACATGCCCCCACACCTCCCCGCGAATGGCCACAGTGAGTACGAGGAGGAGGGGGGTCCGCAATGGAAGGGGGGACCTGGCTACATCAATATTTGTTGATTCTGAAAAATCATTTGATTCTGTCTACACCTCTGTGGTTTTAAATCCATTAAGAAGAAAATTGTTGAAGAAGCAAACAGTATATTGATACTGATATTGATTATAAGGAACACTTAGGAGAATGCTACATCAACCATTGGATTACATGAAGATACTAAAGATAAAGATCAGCAAGGGAGTGCAACGGAGAGACACCGTGTCACCAATGCTTTTCACAGCAACGCTTGAACAATTGCTGGAATAAAAATGAGCTAAAATCAACCGTGAATAATTGAGAAACCTACAATTTGGAGATTACATTTTTATTTTTGCCTCAAACTATACAAGCGCTTCTGTAACTTCTATTGAATTTATTTTTATTTTTGATTTAAAATGTTATCTTCCATTAACTTTACTATTATGATACTATGAAAGTGTTGCTAATATATATTAATGTTCAAAATGTTGATTATAACCCCTGTTTCTCCCTTGATTCTCCTATCCCATATTTCTGGGTTTGTGATTAAACTTAAATTTAGATTTATATTATCTGTGCTTTATTTAAGCTCAAGGTGCATAGAATTCATATCTTATTGACCTGTCATTAATGTATTTACTGAGACATTTAGACTTATGTTTATGTTCTTAGTCATTATGATTGGTCCTTTTTTATATATATATCTTTTGTTTTAACATGTTTTTCTGACATCTATGTTCATCATGCAGGCACTAGGTCTGACACTGAGGTTGTTAATGGTCATTATGTTGGACACCTGATATTCATTACATTGAACAACATGTACAGCTGTCCTTAGTTTGCGGATGTATAAATGGATGTCTGATGATGCAAGCGAATCACTCTTTTGACAAAGGCCACCCAGGCCGAAACGCGTCAAGAGCTTTCGCTTGCACCTTGTGCAAATAAAGCTCTTTTATTTTTCCCATATCAGCCTTCACTTTCTTTTTTGGTGCTGTGCGGCGCATTCACTCTTTTTAAGAGATTATCCATGCTCATTCACTGCGCGCCTGCACGCTGAGTCACTGCTGGGTGTTCCTGGCTGTCGGGTCTGCCGTGACGTCACTCAGAAGACACCATCCATGCCGCCGGTCAGGTGACCACCCTCCGCATCGGCGGGTAGCGGGTTGGCGGTGAAGCAACGAGATCCTGCGACGGAGAGACCCCAGCCTATCCAGGAGGAGCGGGAGCATACAGCACAGCAAATTGCAAGACCGGACAACAAGAAACATACGTGAGTTTCCCGTGTTCCAGCCTAATAGTGCTCTTGGTGAGCCGGTTGGAGGGAAGGATACACTTGTTACACTGCTGAACTGTTGAATATAGCCGGGGTCTATGAGATTCATTGTATCATTGCTCACCAGCAGGACTATGCTTTATTCTGAGCGCCTGGAGGGTTAGTCCATTGATTTACCCATTTGTATACTATTGATAAATGGATAGGACAATGTAATAAGGATTTAAATGAATAAACATACTTAATTTGGAAGGTGAGTTTTCAGATCGAACTTGAAGATGTTGAGAAGTACATTTTCTCTACTTGGACAAAGAAACAGGGCAAGGGACAGTGAGTGCAAGTAAGCACTGGAGAAAAATGTAGTAGAAAATAAATTAAATTATTCTAGTTGCAGTATGTTGAATAAGTGTAAAGAAGGAAGTACTGTAAGCTGGAGGAAGAGAGATGAGCTACAACAGGCAATCAACCAAATTGATCAAACATGACAGATGTCTTAAATATTTGTATGCTTTGGATTCAAGAAGAAGAAAAATGTCACGCATAAAGATTCCTTTTCATTCATTGATTCACAAGCTCTATAAATATGATAAATAGACATCCTGATCATTAGTAGATGATTATAATGTATCAAAATTATTAACTTTCCTTATTATTAACGGTGATTTTCTGGTTGGCTTGATAATTTACGGTCCTGCCATCATTATAAACTCTGATTTGCACCTAATAGCAGAGAACTAACCAGCTTGAGTTGGAATACAGTATAGATATAGATAAACGTGTCAAAATTTGGTCCGGGCATTGTTCACTGTATTTTTTACAAAATTAATTGACGAATATTCAAATGCGAAGATGGTGTACATACATTTTTGTGAATTCAATTACACCAGTAGCTACAGGGTATGAGAGAAAGATAGAAAAAGAGAGTCCCAAGTTCGATCCATATCTTCTAGGATATAAGCTAATAGGAGTCATTTATATATATTTTGCATATTCTATTCGCATATATCTGTAACAGAGTGCTCACGACAAACAAGGCATGACCGCGAGGCCGAGGTGGGGATTTGATATAACACCAACCCACAGCCACGTGGGCGTGTCTGGAGTGTAGATTGGTCGAGATAGACGAGTCGGGGTAGGAGAAGTCTGGATGGTCAGTAATTCTTGCCAAGGTCGGTATTGCAGAGTAGCAGATCGTAGGAGGTACTTAGCCATGGTCTGGATTGGAGAGAGGTGGATCGTCATGGTACTTTGCCGAGGTCAGTATTGGAGAGGAATGGATCGTTGAGGTGCTAGCCTGGGTCAGGATGGAGAGGTGCGGATGGTCGTACGTAGCCGACAAGAGAACAGAAGAGCGGATTCCGGAGGAAAAGCTAAGGTCAGGAGCAAGAAACTGGAAGCACGACAAGAATGTGGAGGCAAGACAGCTTTAAATGCTTCGCTAGTAGGACGGTTTATGCTCAGCCGATGAACCAGTGAACCGGCTGAGCATATAAGGCAAACAGGAACCAACGAGGACAAGGCAAGAGGAGGCGTGTCAAGAATGCCTGCTGGGATTGGTTTACGAGGTGCAGGAGACAGGTGTGGGAGGGCTTACAGGCGGAGGCTGGAGACGCGGTACCTGTGCACGTAGAGCGTGTGTCACGCGCGTACGTGATATGATGCCCCACATGGAAGCAACCCGGAGGCGGGACCAGAGGGCTTGGTATAAACTTCTGCGCGTGCCCGTAGTCCTATGGCTGATAGATGTCCCAGGTGAGGCGCCGAGGTAAGGAGGGGGCGGGCCAAAAATAGTGGGACTCACGGATCCTTATAGTACCCCCCCCCCTTCAGGAGCGACCTCGGGCATCTCAGGAACTGCTTGTGAGGGTACTTGGCATGGAAGATGCGAACAAGCCTTGGAGCGTGAAGACGGTGGTGAGGAACCCAGGATCGTTCCTCGGGTCCGAAACCCTTCCAGTGCACAAGATACTGGACTGATCGCCTTGAAATCCTGCAGTCCAAAATAGACTGGGCCTCGTACTCTTGTTGGTGGTGTACGAGAACAGTGGCTGTAGTCGAGGAGGGATCGGGAAAGCGAGCATCCCGCACAGCTGGTTTTAGCAGAGATACATACAAACAGAGGGGATCAAAATAGAAAGAGGAAGGTGTAGCCGGTATGCCACTGGGTTTGCTTTTTCCAAGATGGAATATAGTCCGATGAACCTCGGTGCCAGTTTGTGAAGGGACCTTGAGCCTGATATTTCTAGAAGACAACCACACCCTGTATCCTGGTTTGAACTCTTGGATCCTCCTTTGGTGACGGTCTGCCTGTGCCTTTTGTCTGGTAGTTGCCTTCTTGAGGTTCTCCTGGATCTTTTTCCACAAATTTTGAAGACTAAGAATTCTGTTGTCTGCTGCTGGTACCCCAGAAGTGGGTGTAGTGATGGGTAGAAGTGATGGGTGAAACCCATAATTAATGAAAAAGGGCAACTCCATGGTAGATTCATTACGCAAATTGTTATGCGCAAACTCGGCCCAGGGAAAAAGATCCAACCAGTCTTCCTCAGTGTCTGAAACGAAACACCGGATGTATTGTTCGAGGGACTTGTTCGTGCGCTCAGTCTAACCGTTGGTTTGGGGATGGTAAACTCGAAGAAAAATGTAACGCTATTCCTAGTCACTGGCAGAAGGAGCACCAGAACTTGGATATTGTAATGCTTGCGCTCACCAAAAACAAGGCAGGACCCCGGTACTGAGGTGGGAAAGTATAGAACTGTTCACCCACAGCAGCTGGGGCACACCAGGGAAGTGGATTGTCAATGTAGCCGGGTCTGGGTTGGAGAGAGTGGGTTAGTCCAGATACTTGCTGAGGTTGTGGGGTGGAGCCAGCAGCATAGTAGATGTCCCTTGTGCCATGGTCAGGGGTTGGAGCTGGTAGGATAGCAGAGTGTCCAATAGCCATGGTCAGGGATGAGAAGTGCGGGTAGTCAGAGGCAAGCCAGGGTCGTTATCTAGAGAGGGTCCAATAGTCAACCTGGGTCGGTACACGTGAAATCAACTGGAAACAAGAAAAGTAAGGTGCAAGGCAAAGCAAAGCAGGAATGCAGGAACACAAGGCTTTATGCTCAGTAAATGACTGAGCATGCAGGGTTTATGTAGCAAGGCTGGAGCAATCAGTGCGAGAGGCAGAGCGGAGGATGTACAAAGGATGCAGGAGACAGGTGAGCAGTGTTAGCAGTGATAGGAATGTTGCCACGCAGCTGGGGAGCAGTGCACGAACATCGCATGAGCGTGCCGCGCGTGCGTGACGTTTGTGGGGGACGGGGCCAAGCTCCATGATGTTTGCAGAAAGCCTCCGTGTGCGCGCACTCTGTAAGTGGCGTGGAGGCATGTGGAGCAATAGGTAAGGAGGGAACACGTCGTAGAGGACGTGTTCCCGATTCCTTACCATACCCCCCCCTTCAGGAGCGGCCTAAGGATGACTCCAAAATGGCTTGTGCAGATACCTGGCATGGAACCGCCTTAACAAGCTAGGAGCATGAACCTTGTGATGGGGTATCCAGGACCGTTCTTCTGTTCCAAACCCCTTCCAAAGAGCATGATATTGGACTGATCCTCTGGATCTCCTGAATCGATTATGGAGCGAGTCACGTACTCTTCTAGTCCTTGTACGATTACTGGTGCAGTAAAACATCAGGGAATCAGGAACTTTGAAACCCCTGTTTAATAAAAGAAACATGGCATTCATCTGGAATTTTCATCGAGGGAGGAAGCTGTAAGCGGTATGCCACAGGATTAATTTTTTCCAGAATCGTGAATGGGCCCAGGAATCTTGAGAGTTGGTGTCTTCAATCTGATGTTTTTGGAAGATCCCCACCCTGTCTCCTGGTTGGAAGTTGGGTGCCTTACGGCGATGACAGTCCGCCTGAGATTTTTGTCTAAGAACAGCGTCTTGGAGAGTTTTCTGAATCTTTTTCCAAGAATCTTGTAAAGAATTTACCCTTAAATCTGCTGCTGGGACTCCGGAAGAAAAAGAAGAGATAGGAAGGCGTGCCGGGTTAAACCCGTAATTAATAAAGAATGGCGACTCTTGGGTGGACTCGGTTTTTAAGGAGTTATGGACACATTTTGCCCATGGAAGGAGCTCTACCCAGTCGTCTTGTGTGTCCACGATAAAACATCTGAGATAGTGTTCCAGGGACTGGTTCATCCTCTCGGTTTGTCCATTAGTTTGGGGATGATACCCAGAAGAAAAATTAAGTGCAATATCCAGCCTTTGAGCAAATGCATGCCAAAATGTAGAAATAAATTGCAATCCCTGATCGGACACTATAGACAAAGGTACTCCGTGAATCCGGAAGATTTCTTTAAAAAAAATATCTGTCAAGGTGGTGGAGTTGGGAAGACTCTTGAGAGGTATAAAATCCAGGTGAGTGTTAGGCCCTGCTATGGTCATGCCTTGTAAGTGGCTGCAGGCTTTAGACGCTTTGGCCAAAGGTTTAAACTAAATTACCCTTTTTACAAGAGATATATAAGTATTGCACTGTGTACTTTTGTCACACTGGAAGTAGCTTTGGGCATTTTTGTTTTTTGTTGTATACATTTAGCCACGCCCACTAGCACTCCTTTTGACACTTACTATATATGCATATATATATATTATGTGGTAATGGTTGGGGTTTCTCAGAATCTGTGTATTCTGTGTGAGGTATAAAATGTGCCTGATTAGAAATCTATCAACTACGACAACAATAGTGTTCATTTCTCTGGAGATAGGCAATTCCACAATAAAATCCATTGATAAATGACTCCAGTAATGATCCGGTATGGGCAAAGGACGTAGAATACTGAGAGGTTTGCTTCAGGTGGTTTTATTTTGGGCATAAATGGAGCAAGAATTTATGAACTGTTCGATATCATTAAGCATATTAGGCCACCAAAAAGTACAGTACGTCTGATGAGGTCCGAAGTTCTTTTCGTACCAGACTGACCAGCAGACCTAGAAGATGACCCCACTCTAGAATTTTTCTTCGGAATTGTGGTGCAGCATACAAACAGCCCTCCGGCACCTCTAGACCCCAGGAATACAAGTTTGAGTAGCCAGAATCTTGTCCAGAACGTCGAATGAATTGGCGGAAATAATGTACTTAGAAGGAAGAATAGTTTCAGAAATGTCCTCAGTCTTGTCTTCCATGACAAATTGATGAGATAATGCATCAGCTTTGACGTTCTTTGATCCAGGAGTGTAAGAGATTATATAATTAAATCTAGAAAAGAAGAGAGACCAACGAGCCTGACGGGAACCGATGTGGAAGTTTTTATGATCCGTGAGGATCGAGATGGGATTCTCGGTACCTTCCAGAAGATGTCTCCACTCCTGAAGTTCAAGTTTAATGGATAGGAGCTCCCGGCTGCCGACATCATAGTTTCACTCTGCAGAAGAATTTTTTTTGGAGAAAAACCCACATGGATGTAATTTGTCTTGAGGTGTTTGTCTCTGAGAAAGGATAGCGCCAGCCCAACATCAGAAGCATCTACTTCCAGAGTGAAGGGAAGTTTAGGGTCAGGATGGCGTAAGATGGAGGCGGAAACAAAAGCTTTCTTGAGTGAGTCGTAGATTTGGAGTGCCTCAGGAGGTCAGGAAGAAGTATTAAAACCATTTTTAGTCAGAGCAGTAATAGGAGTGGCAGTAGAAGAAAAATTACGAATGAATTTACGGTAATAGTTGGCAAATCCTAAGAAACGCTGGATTGGCTTGAGAGGTATGTTGTGGCTACTATAATACCACCTTGAGTTTGTCAGGGTCCATGGAGTCTTAAATAATATAGCCAAGGAAAGATGTAGAAGTTTGATAAAACATGCACTTCTCTAACTTAGCGTAGAGATGATTCTCACGAAGACAAGTCAGGACCAGCTTGGTATGATGGACATGTTCAGAGAGAGATTTTGAAAAAATGAGAATATCATCCAGATAAACAATGACAAAATATTGAGAACGTCTCGAAAGATTTTGTTCATGAATTCTTGGAAAACAGATGGAGCATTACATAATCCAAAAGGCATAACTAAATATTCATAATGACCAACGCGTGTATTGAATGCCGTCTTCCATTCATCCCCTTGACGTATACGTATGAGATCGTAAGCCCGTCAAAGATCAAGTTTAGAAAACATAGTGGAACCCTGCAAACGATCAAAAAGCTCAGAAATAAGCGGTAAAGGGTATCGATTCTTCAGGGTAATCTTGTTCAGTCCTCTGTAATCTATGCAGGGGCGAAGGGAGCCATCTTTTTTTTGACAAAAAAGAAACCAGCCCCGGCTGGGGAGGAAGAATTTCTAATGAACCCCTTCTTTAGGTTCTCTTGAATGTACTTGGACAGTGCTTTAGTTTCAGGAAGAGATAAAAGGGTAAGATCTAGATTTGGGAAGAACAGCTCCTGGCAAGAGATCTATGGGGCAATCAAAAAGGGGCGATGAGGAGGAAGAACTTCAGAACAAACTTTATCAAAAACATCAGAAAACTCAGCGTAGACCTTGGGAAGGACAGGTTTGTCTGATTTAGGAACGTTTAAGCCACAAATTTGTTGCACTGACATTACATTAGAATTGGTGCATGGGGAATCCCATTGTATAGAATTTTTGTCAGTGCAATCTAAGTGTGGATTGTGTCGTTGGAGCCAAGGAAGGGCCAAAATTAACTCCACGGAAGGTGAGTGGATCACATCCAACGATATCTCCTCCTTGTGGCCATCTTTAGTGGAAAGGACAAGTACACAGGTTTGCAAGGAGATGAAGGCTGCTGAAGGGGACGTCCATCTATGGCCTCCAACCCGACGGGCACAGATTTTTGTATGAGAGGGATTTTGTTCTTGACAGCAAAAGTCTGATCCACAAAATTTCCTCCAGACCCGGAGTCAATGAAGGCGGAAGTGGAGATTTGAAAGCCAGGACCCTGAAGGACAATTGGAAGCATGATCCTAGTCGGAAGGGTTTCCTAAACAGAAGGAGAAGAAGAAATAGTACCTAGTGTGATTACCTTATTGGTATTTCTCGGCTTAGTAGGACAGCAAAGTACCAGGTGTCCGGGTAGACCACAATAAACACAGAGACCGCTATCCATCCGGCGTTGTTTCTCCGTGAAGGAGAGTCGGTGACTTCCTTACTGCATAGGTTCAGGAATATCAATTGCTGGAGACATGGTAGGGGGAGAAAGACTGAGAGCAGGACCATTATTTGTGAAAGATCGTGAATGAGGGCGTTCAGCCTTACTTTCCTGAAGGCGCTGGTCCACCCTTATACATACTGCAATAAGATCCTCCAACTCGGTAGGTCATTCCTGTGCAGCCAGTTCTTCCTTAAGTGATTCGGATAGCCCCTGCCAGAAGGCAGCCAACAACGCCTCGTTATTCCAGCCTGTCTCTGCGGCGATAGTCAGGAACTCGAGAGTATATCTTGCGACAGATTTATGATCCTGTGAAATGTGAAACAGGGAGGAAGCTGCAGTGACCTTATGGCCTGGAGTGTCAAAGACTTGCCTGAATTCCCTTTTAAAGCGTACGAAATCCTGGGTCAGCTCTGGTCTTTGCTCCCAGATGGGAGATGCCCACGCCAGGGCATCACTGGTCATAAGGGCAATAACATATGCCACCATGGATCTCTCAGAGGAGAAACGAGAAGGGGTTAACTAAAAATGAATATCACACTGATTGAGGAAGCCTCTACACTCATGGGGATCACCCGCATAGCGATTGGGCGTTGGGAGGCATGGCTCAAGAGGAAGGGTCTACCCTGGAGTAAGGGGCGAGAAAGTAGCAGGCCTAATAATTCTGGACTGAGACTGCTGTGCAGAAAGAGTAGCAACACATTGGGTCAAGGAAACAATTTGGGTCTACAGATGGTGAAAGCGTTCACCAATGGCAGACAGGGCTGAGCCCACCTCAGGGGGGTCCATGTTCATTGAGCTGAGCATACGGTAACCCTTGCGCTCACCTTGAACATGGCAGGACTCCAGTACTGAGGTGGGAAAGTATAGAACTGCACACCCACAGCAGTGGGGGCACGCCTGGGAAGTAGATTGTCAATGTAGCCAGGTCTAACTGGAGAGAGTGGGTTAGTAGAGATACTTGCCGAGGTTGTGGGGCGGAGCCAGCAGCATAGTAGATGTCCGCTGTGCCATGGTCAGGGTTAAAGCCGGTGGGATAGTAGAGTGTCCAATAGCTATGGTCAGGGATGGAGAAGTGTAGGTAGTCAGAGGCAAGCCGGGGTCTTTATTCAGAAAGGGTCCAATAGTCAAGCCGGGTTGGTACACGTGAGATCAACTGGAAACAAGAAAGGTAAGGCACAAGGCAAAGCAAAGCAGGAATGCAGAAACACAAGGCTACAAGAGTTTATGCTCAGTAAATGACTGAGCATGCAGTGTTTAATTAGCAAGGCTGGAGCAATCAGTGCGAGAGGCGGAGCGGAGGCGCGGCCCCTGCGGGAGCAGGGATTGGACAGAGGATGCAGGAGACAGGTGAGCAGTGATAGGAATGTTACCATGCAGCTGGGGAGAGGTGTACGAATGTCACGTGAGCACGGCGCGTGTGCATGCCACGGGCTGGGGACGGGGCCAAGCTCCATGATGTTTGCAGAAAGCATCTGTGTGCGTGTGCACTCTGTAAGAGACACGGAGGCATGTGGAACAATAGATAAGAAGGGAACATGTCGCAGGGGACGTGTTCCCCGATTCCTTACAGATATGAACTGTGAACCTCTATCGGAGACTACGGCCAATGGTACCCCATGGAGGCAAAATATTTCTCTGATAAAGATGTCTGCCAATTTGTGAGAGTTGGGTAGACATTTTAATGGAATAAAGTGAGACTGCTTGGAAAAGCGGTTTACCACAACTAAGATGGTGTTCATCCCTTTAGAAACCGACAGTTTGACTATGAAATCCATTGACAAGGGTGTCCATGGATGGTCCGGGATGGGCAACGGTCAAAGGAGTCCTGGTGGTATATCCCGGGGAGTCTTATTTCGAGCACATGTCAAGCACGCAGCAATGAATTATTTGATGTCATTTTGCATGCCGGCCACCAAAAGTCCGCTCAACAAGGTCTGTGGTCCTCCTAGTATCTGGATGACCTGACGACTTCGAAGAATGACCCCATTCAAGGACCTTCTTCCGATGAGGTTGTGAAGTAAACAATAACCCATGTGGAACCACGAGACCCTCAGGAATGTGAGACTGCTCTTTTACAATGTCTCAATGCATCAAAAGAGTTGGCGGAGAGAATATATTTGGAGGGAAGAATAGGTTCCTGCTGATCCTCAGTTTTGTCATCCACCAGGAACTGACGGGAAAGAGCATTGGCTTTGATATTTTTAGAACACAGAAGAAAAGAGATAAAATTAAAACAGGAAAAGAAAAGCGACCACTGGGCTTGACGAGCCCCTAAGCGTTGAGCGCCCTCGAGCAAATTCTTATGGTGGTGAGAATAGTGATCGGGTTCTCTGTGCCTTCAGATGTCTCCATTCCTCCAGGGATATCTTGATTTCTAGGAGTTCCCTGTTACCCACATCATAATGTTGTTCCGCTGGAGAAAACATTTTCGAGAAAAAGGCACAGGGGTGGAGTCTGTCTTGAGGTTTCCTTTTCTGGGAGAAAATTGCACCGGCACCGACGTCTGACACATCTACCTCCAAGGTGAACGGTAGCTCGGGGTCCGGATGTATGAGGATAGGTGCAGACATGAAGGCGGTTTTCATGTGATCGAAAGCTTGGGTTGCTGCCGGCGACCATGAAGAAGGATCCACACCTTTCTTAGTTAAAGCTGTGATGGGAGCTACCACAGAGGAGACATTTTTAATGAACCTGTGGTAGTAGTTTGCAAACTCCAGGTTGCACGGTTTTGAGGGTAGTGGGCCCTATAGCGGCCAATCTAGAAATACCTTTACCTTAGCAGGAACCATGGTGAGACCTGTGTTGGAAATGATGTATCCAAGGAACGCTGTGGAGAATTTGTGGAACTTAAATTTTTCCAGCTTGGCGAACAAATTGTTTTCACGTAGGTGTAGAAGTACCTGTTTGACATGGTTTACATGCGCCTGTGAGGACTTAGAAAAGATCATTATATCATCCAGATAGATGACGACAAATTGATTGAACAGATCTCTGAAGATTTCATTAACGAAGTCCTGGAAGACGGCAGGGGCATTACAGAGACCGAAGGGCATGACGAGATATTCATAGTGGCTGCCACTGGTATTGAAAACCATTCTCCATTTGTCACGTTGGCAGATCCTTACCAAATTGTAGGCCCCGGGGAGGTCCAATTTAGTGAATATGTTGGCTCCTTGGAGGCGATCAAAAAGTTCAGCAATCAGTGGTAAGGGATAACGGGTTTTGATGGTGATCAATACATGGTCGTAGTGACCCATCCTTTCTCTTCACAAAGAAGAAGCCTGCGCTGGCTGGAGAAGAAGATTTTCTAATAAAACCTGTTTGTAAATTTTCATGGATATACTCTTTCATAGCTTTCGTCTCAGGAAGGGAAAAAGTGGGTAAGAAGTTCCCCTGGGAGGCACAGAGCCAGGCAGCAAGTCAATAGAACAATCGAAAGGACGAAGCGGTGGTAAGACCTCAGAACTGACTTTATCAAAAACGTTGCGAAATTCGGCATAGACCTCAGGCATTTTTACCTTCTCTTCTTTGTGAGCAGCAACCCCACAGATACTTTTGATGGGCACAGTGCAGTTCTTGGAACAAAAGGGGCTCCACAGGACCGGTTCCTTGTCAGACCAGTCGATGAATGGATTGTGAAGTTGCAGCCATGGGAGGCCAAGAATCACGTCCACCGAAGGGGTGTCAATGGCAAGGAACCCTCGGAGAAAGCTGCCAATGAAGGGAGTTCCTGGATAGGATAGGATATATATAGCACTTGAAAATCCGTGCCTGTAAAGAAATGCCACATTCACTGCACAGTCGAATGTCAGCGAATACTTTGCACATCTGTATTATAGCCTGCTTCTTTTCCATAATAGAGAGGCTTACAGTGGTCCACTCTTCATCTAACCAGGTGCAGTTCATCACCAAGGAAGATCCCAACCGAATCGCTCCTCAGTGCTGTGCAATTTGTTCCGACAACCCAAATTTGACTAATACATGCTGCCACCTATGGTCGATCAACCTTATTCTTAATTAATTTGAGATCAATTTTGCTTATGTTTATATTGGCATCCCATGTGAATCTATGTTTCAACAGCTGGGACATGCATTGACTTTGTTCCCCATACTTATGCAATGACTTGCATTAGATCTCAGCATAGTGGGTTTGCAGACTGAAAACTCTGTATCGACCTTTGTCCTGCCACTTTGCACTGCTCTCTTTCAATACTAATTTGTATCTTTAGAATACTGTACCATAGGTATGATGGTTTACACTGTCAATACAGTATGCAATTTCCTACATTGATACTGTGTATTAATTTATGATTTTTTTACTGATATCTTCTTTCCAATATTATTTACTTTTAGCATTACATTGTTACATCACCTTGCTGGATTTTCTTCCTTAACGTATGTTACGTTTAGATACCTATACTGTAGGTATAATATGTCCTCATTCAAAATGGGTGCCTTTGTATTTAGATTCCCTCGGGTTGGTTACACTGCGTTACCTAGCAGCTCACCAGGTGCTTGGTTTAGTGTCATTTTATCCCCACTTCTAGGTTATTAGGGTATATAAGTGGTGTTGTTGTCCTCCTTACAGTTATCTTGACACAAGCCCTGAGTGAGGACTAAAATGTTGATAATTTTTTAATAAATTACACTTCAAAAGACTGGTGAGTGCTGGCAATTATCTTCTGAGATATATATATATATATATATACACACAGAAATAACATAACAAGCAGCGCCACGTGACACAGATATTTAACCATTATTAATAGTGATAATCACTTGACATAAAAAAAAGATACTATCATTAATCAAATTAAATATACACTAACAATACTAAATAGATTACTACAACTAGACTATAATTCAAAACAGCATAAGAACACAGACAAATAAACAATAAAATAATAAAAGTTAATAGAACCAATCCCTTGGTCATGCACATGATAGAGTAAAATTCCAAGCTGGGAAAGGGGGGCTGCTTTCATAAGGGATTAACCAAATCAAAACGGAATCTAAAACAAAGTAAAAGCGCACGGCCCATAGCATAAAATCTTTAACATTTAATAGAAAGGGAAGGGGAGGAAACAGGTTTACTCACAAGGAAAGCAGAATTACAGGCATTTGTGAACTCAAATAGTCACTGCCACATCGGGTTGGTACCCTGTCAGCAACCGCAAGTGATGTCCTCAGCAAGATTCACAAAGCTCTGGGAAGAGCCTGGGTCCACAATGTAAAAAGTTCCAGCAAAGCAGCTAACTCCAATGAGCATTCAATGCTGACAGCATTCAATGCTGACATCCTGACGCGTTTCGTCACTCAAGGCAACTTTTTCAAAGGATACTCATTTCTAACGTAGAGAGCTTTAAATACCATACTGATTGCATAGCAACCCGTTCAAGACCCTCCCCTTCATTAAAACAACACTACACATACTGCACATAAAATGAACCCAGGTAGCGGACAGGGGAGGAGATAAACTATACTAATAGTTCATACAAGCAAAACTTAGAAGCAAAAATACAGATACAAGTAAAAACATATAAATAAATGAATATATAGGCAAAAAATATTTATATATATTTCGAACCTAAAGACCACAAAAGGAGGCAGACTAAGGGCT